>PVHX01017013.1:0-41379 GCA_004024805.1 Geosciurus inauris | reverse complement strand
TCATCAGCATCCACTAATCAGAGAGACCATTCGGCATTTGGTTTTTTGGGATTGGCTTACTTCACTTAGCATAATGCTTTCCAGTTCCATCCATTTGCCTGCAAATGCCATAATTTTATTCTCTTTTATTGCTGAATAATATTCCATTGTGTATATGTACCACAGTTTCTTTATCCATTCATCTAATGAAGGACATCTGTGTTGCTTCCACAGTTTTGCAATTGTGAATTGTGCTGCTATAAACATTGAAGTGGCTGCTTTACTGTAGTGTGCTGTTTTTAAGTCTTTAGGGTACAGGCCAAGGAGTGGGATAGCTGGGTCAAATGGTGGTTCCATTCCAAGTTTTTTAAGCAGTCTCCATACTGCTTTCTAATGGTAGTAGACATAATTGACAAATACTTCCGTAGTAATGGCATTATCATTACATATTCTGTTCCAGATATGCATAAGAGAAGGGTATTTGGAGATGATTTCAATAAAGAAGACAAGTGTGAGGTTGGAGAAGCCTCACAAGGAGGAAAAGATATCTTAAATTACAATATTAATTTTCTATATTAAGAAAATAAAAATGGTAACTTCAGGTACCATCAATACAACTTGTATTTGGGTGGTTTAAAATTTTATAAGTAGGGCAGTGGTAGATAAGGCTGAAAATATAGATGGAGACCAAATGATACAGAGGTTTATATACTATGTGGATAAAATTCTATCACATCAATGCATCATCAAATGTTTAAAACAGGAGTTTAGAAAATAAAGTTGGAAGTGGTTTAATTCATTTCTTTGGATTGGTTTTCTTTACGGATTTATTTTTTTCTCCTAACCTCATTCTTACCTATTTCATTTTTAAGAATTTTGCTTATAAACAAATGTATAAGTTAATAATAAGAAAAATTATACTTTGGGTGTTTTGGATAGGAAGGAACTACAAAAGAGGTTGTGGACTGTTTCCCCTGAGAAATTGGAGTCTGAGTTGTTTTTTTTTTTTTTTTCCTGCCAGAAATGCTTTTAGCAATGCTGACTAAAGATAGGTTAATGAAGGCTTCTGGTGGATGACCTTACTGGGTCCTCTAACCAAACATTTCAGTGATTCTGTGATTTTTAGAGAGTTGCAAACAAGCTTTGCAAGTTCATGATAAAATTTGAAAAGCTGCTTATGGTTTTCAAGGATTAGTGGGGCTCTGTGAGCCCATGGATTAGCGTTATGTTTTAATGTGCCTGCTCTCACAGAAATGACACTGCTCCTTCAGCCTCAATAAGCTATGTACTATCAATTATTTTTCCAGTCCTGATAATACCTATGTCTTTATAGTCCTCAGCCAAGCCCATTGTGGTCAAGGTCATATGCACTGTTACTAGCTGGAAAATATAGAAAAATATGAAGTTAATTGACCTTGTAAGAGATGAACAGGAAGAAGTCCATAAAGGCATAGAATCTTTGAATAGGAAATTACATTAAAGTTACTTAATTAAATCTCCAGTTGGATTTGGGAATCTGCTCAAGGTCTCATCTGATTACAGTTTTCAAAAGATGAGACAGCATGGAGATTCTTCACAGGGAATTCCTTAGGAATTCCCTAGGACCATCTTTGTGCTTGCTCAAATATATAACAATGCTATTTTAGGTCACTCTTTGAGTCTTGGATGCTCCAGAGGAGGGAAAATAACAGTGAAGAGAAGATATGCTGAGAGACTTATGATAGCCACAGGAGGAAAAATGAATAAAGATGATATATGCTTAATTACTTACTCTCAAAGGCACTAATAACAAAGAGTGCCCTACAGCCAGCAGAGCAATGGGTATTCAAGGAATTAAAATTGATTCTAGAATCATTCAGCTTTGTCCATAAATGTGGAAAGTTCAGTAGAAAGAAAACACTGATACCTTATTTAGGTCTCCATCATCTTCAATACCTGAGGAAGAAGGAAAGGAGACCGACTGCCCACACATGTAAAAAAGGTCAGTATATTTGTGGAGCTAAAGGTTTAATTTACACTTTCTGTGTAGCCATACACTTTCTTCACATTTTATTGCTGACATACATCAATTTCATGATTACAAAATTGTTGGCAGAGAATGGGTCAGAATAGCAACCCATTCTTGGGTGGCTATAAAGTGACAGTCTGTTGAGTCCCAAGGAGTCATGTTTAGTAATTAGTCATGATAGAAATGTTCTTGGTGATAATAGTTTCTCCCAGTCCTTGTTAAAAATGGGCCATGAACTTCTCATGAGAAATTATAATGTCATATAACTTATTGATGGTGATGCACTATTGCTCTGGTTCTTCCTTGTTCATTTTTGATCTGAAGAGGCAATGGGTGTGTGAGTAAGACCCAAGTTCTGTTTGTATTCTTTTGATATCAGTCCAATAAAAATTATAAGCATTCTAACTGGAATTACAAGTATTCTGTTACTGTGATATGCACCTTTATCTTCTACTGCTAAATGATTACAAATCATATTTCTATACACTGTAAAGGTTCTTAAAGACTCACAGCACCCTGTGTTCTCCAGCCCTTCCCATTCAGAATGGGTCTCACACTTAGTTCATTTATAAACATATCTGCAGATACTTCACTTTCTGGATTTTGGGACAGTCTTGGTTTTCTTATTGATCCAAGAGAATGCTTAATGATATAAACACAAAATTTCTTTACATTTTTTAAACATTTGTCTATTTTACTTTTTTTAAGCATCAGAACCATTTTCATCCATTGGACCTCCACATTGATTTTACTTGTGTTCTATTTGGCTGACTGAAATGCATTTTTGTCCTGTGCTAGAACACAATGATTAGAATATCATCAGATGAATTTTCACAAAAGATGGAAGTTTCAGCAGTGAACAAAAGTGAATGCAAAATTTGGTAACAGGTGATATCTCTGAGTTTTTCTGTGCTATATTTAGTACCCATTTAGCACCAATAATAAAAGAAGGTGTAAAGTCAACCATTACTACCAATAATTAATAAATGCCAATCAAGACAAAAGGAACAAAAACGCTAACCTTACGAAAGAGATATTGATACTTGGAGGGAAAAATAAGAAGTGGGGATGGAATTCAGAGGCATTGCTAAATTCCCTTCCCTTCCTTGCTGCTTCATCTTGGAGATTCTTTGAATACAAGAAAAATCCCCAAACTTGTACCCAAGAGCAATCAAGGAATGTTGTAAAGAAATTAAGGGAAAAAAGAGAGTTGGGAAAGTATGGAACTTAACTTTGAATATCTTGTTGAGATGCTTATAAACTTTTTATCAAGCAATTTACCCTCTACCTTTGAAGTGAAAAATTTGTACCAATAGCTTGAGACAGTTTTATGGTGGGATTTACCTGATAAGGTTGCTTTTTCCCCCTAAATAACCTTTACTATGACATTCTTTGTGTATGAATTATTTTGACCTCCAATGAACACAATTCAACTTGCAGAATAGTGTTTGGGGGATCTGGATGGAAGGATTTGTCAAGGTAACTGCAGAGGGAGGAAGCTCTACTGCCAGAAGCTGATTCATTAATTTTCAGACAGATTCATGGTTGGTGAATCAACAGCAGAGAATTCAGAACCTCTTGGCTCAGAATATGAGAGGTTGCAGTAGGTTCAGTGACAGAGTCTGCTCTGTCTGCCAGGGAGCAGTATAGTTCAGTCTTTAGTGTTTTCGTCCTTATATGAATTGCATGCAGATAGTATGTAAAATGTCTGAGCTAAAGGAATTAACAGAAATTGTAACCTTATTTTTTCCTATCAATACTGCTAAAATATACCATGTCAATCCCTGAAATATTATTTGGTCCAAATTGTTAATTTGGGTTTTGACTTGTATAACTACTTTCTTCACTAAATCATTTATCTTACTTATGATTGACAATTGTCTCAGCAGAATTGTTTGATTTATAACCAGAGGCATACTAAGTTAACTTAGACCAACAAATCACTCTATTAGTGATAAGATGGGCAGCTTCTAAAGAATCAAAGGAAAAAATGAGTAACCAATATTGAAAAAAACAAACCAAACAACAACCAGAATAGTTATTAGAAAGTCCCTTCAATAGATGAATGGATAAAGAAACTGTGGTACATATACACAATGGAATATTATTCAGCAATAAAAGAGAATAAAATTATGGCATTTGAAGGCAAATGGATGGAACTGGAAAGCATTATGCTAAGTGAAGTAAGCCAATCCCAAAAAACCAATTGCCGAATGGTCTCTCTGATTAGTGGATGCTGATGAATAAGGGAGGTGGGAATGGGAAACATAAGAGAAATAGAGGAACACTGGATGCGACATGGGGGAGGCGGGGGGCAGGAAAGGGGAATGGGTATAGTAAAGATGGTTGATTGAGATCGTCATCACTGCCCTTGGTGCATGTATGAAGACACAAATGGTGTGACTCTATCTGGTTTGCAACTAGAGAAATGGAAACATTGAGTTCTATATATGTACTATGACTTGAAATGCATTTAAATAAATTAATTAAAAAAAAGAAAGCCCAACTGGTCCACTTTTCAGTTAAATCTCCCCTAGACTGGAGGGAGTGTTTTTGTTGATGTTGGCACCAACATCACATGCAACGTGGTTCAGGTAATCCCCTAAGTGAAAATTGCGATTATTTTATCAAAAGAAGGATGGATAGATGCTGGAAGTTAAAACAACAGATGTCTCCTACCTAAACCTGAAATCCTCAAATTACCCTCTGTGAGGAAGGTCTTGCATTAATCTCATTAGCTAAATATTAATTCATCATTTAAGAAATATGTGGATGCCTGTATTTGCCAGCTCCTGAACTATGAAAAAAACAGATATGACCCCCACTCTCACAGGGTACATTTCTCTCTCAGAGCAATACAGTCTCTTTCATTTTTCTCTCAGTTATTGAGATACAACTGAACAACAAAAATTTTTGTGTTTAGGAGAAAAAACTAGATATTTTGAGATACATATATTGTAAAACAATCTCCCCAAACATTACTCCCTCACATAATTATTTTACTTTCTTTTTCTTTCTTTCTTTTTTATGCATTAGGTATTATATAACTGAAACTTTGTACCTTGGAACAATATCTCTCCATTTCCCATTCCCTGCAATCCCTGGAAAACACCAGTCTGTTCTTTCTATATATATAAGTTTGACTAGTTTTGGAGTCTACATATGAGTGAGATGAAAAAGCACTTGACCTTCAGTGTCTGGCTTATTTCACTTGTACAATGTCCTTCAGATTCATCCATGTTGTCCCAAATGTCAAAATTTCCTTTTATAGGATTGAACAACATTCCAGTGTGTGTGTGTGTGTGTATGTGCGTGTGTGTGTGTGTGACATTTCCTTTATCCATTAATCCATTAATGAACATTTACACTGTTCCCATATACTGGCTATTTTAAATAATGCTATAATGATAATAGAAGTGTGGCTATCTCTTCACCATAGTGATTTCATTTCCTTTGGATATATACCCAGGAGTAGGACTATTGGGTTATAGCTGTAGTTTTAAATTTTTGAGAAAATTTTGTATGAATTTTCATACAGGCCATACCAATTTACATTCTCACAAACAACATATAAGTTTCCTTCCATTCACATCCTCACCATTATCTTTTGTATTTTACAATTTTAATTTTTATTTAAAATCAAATTTTAATTCCAATGAATTTTTTTAATTTTTGAATTTTTAAAAAAAGGTATTGACACACAACAATTATACATATTTATAGGATACCATATAATATTTCAATGCATGTACATATTGGGTAATGTTCAAATCTGGAGAAGCATATCTGTCTCCTAAAAAAAGAAAAGTATCATTTATTTGTGGTGAAAAATTCAAAATCTTTTCTTCTTGCTTTTTGAAATATACAGTGCATTATAATTATAGTCACTCTGCTGTGCAATAGCAAAGCAGAACTAATTTATCCTAGTTAGATGTAACTTAGCACTCAGTAACCAACCTTTTCTCATCCTTCTGTCTGCAGCCTCTGGTAACCTCATTCTACTCTAAAGTTTCATGAGATCAACTTTTTTATATTCCACATTATCTTTCATCTTTGTGATAATGGTCATTCTAATAGGTGTGAGGTTGTATTTCACCATGGCTTTGCTTAGCATTTCCTTTATGATTAATGATGTTGAGCACCTTTTCATATACTTACTGGTCATTTGTATGTCTTCTTTAAAGAAATATCTATTTAGTTCTTTTGCCCATTTAAAAAATAAAGTTATTTATTATTATTTAAATTTTTGTTCATTTATAGTTTTGTTATTGAGTTGTATGAATTCCTTAAATATTTGGATATTAATCTCTTATCTATAATTGCAAATGTGTTCTGCTTCTGCAGGTTGCCTTTACACTGCATTGTTTTGCTTTTTGTACAAGAGCAAGTTGGATACAATGCCACTTGTTCATTTTTGCTTTTGTCACTTATGATTTTGGTGTCATATCCAAAAAAAGATTGGCCTAACCAATGTCAAGGAGCTTTCCTCATGTTTTCTTCTTTTTTTGGTACTGGGGATTGAACTCAGGGGTACTTGACCACTGAGCCACTTCCCCAGCCCTATTTTGTGCTTTATGTAGAGACAGTGTCTCACTGAGTTTCTTAGCGCCTTGCCGTTGCTGAGGCTGGCTTTGAACTCATGATTCTCCTGTTTCAGCCTCCCTAACTGCTGGGATTACAGGGGTGCACCACTGCGCCGAGCTTCTCATGTTTTCTTATAATGGGTTTGTGGATTCAAATCTTATATTTATGTCTTTAATACATTTGAGTTGATTTTTGAATATAATATGTGAGCCTACATATAAAATAGCAGCAAATCAACTTCAGTAGCATGTTAAAAAATTCATACACCATGACCAAGTTGAAATTATCCCTGGCATTCAGGGATACTATGACACAGGCAAATCAATCAATGTGCATCCAATTTGCTTGCTAGAATACTTGCTTGTCATGCACAAGGCCTTAAGTTTGATCCCCAGTACTAGGAGAAAAAAAAGAAAAAAAGAAGAAAGACAATAAAAAAAGCCATATATGAAAATGACAAGAAAAATAGTATGTATGAAAAGTCAGCAGCTAACATCTTAACCCTGGTAGGATGATGTACATTGATCCTACCTCTTCCACTCTACTAGATGAGCAGTGGAAGGTAAAGTTACTTATACCTTATTTGATATCTATTCCCATGTTGTACAGTTGAATAAATATAGGAAAGAGTACATTTAAGTATAATAATCACTGAAGCCTTCTATAAATAAATATTAATATTTTTATTGTTATTATTTTGACAGATTTCCCTGGGCACTCTTGTATGAAAGTAGGTACTAAGTCCTTGATAATTAATTGGCTTCTCAACATCCTGTGTTCACTCTCTACCCCAACTCAAGTTTATTCTTCAGACAACTTACAAATTAATATTTTTAAAAATATTTAAGAATGGTAGGTAGGGGGGCTGGGATTGTGGCGCAGTGGTAGCGTGCTCGCCTAGCATGCATGAGGTACTGGGTTCGATCCTCAGCACCACATAAAAATAAAATAAAGATATTCTGTCCACCTACAACTAAAAAAATAAATAAATATTAAAAAAAAAAAGAATGGTAGGTAGGGAGAATTTAAAGATATATTATGCAAAATATGGAGAAAGTAGGCAGTACATTTTATACTTTTGACCAGTACTGGCCATGGGATGTGATGATTAGGTTTACCTGTCTCAGTTGAATCTGGGTTCCAGGAAGGAATACAAACAAGATTTTTTTTTTAATTATTCATTTCATGAATTTTTGTTTTTTGTGGTGCTGGTGTTTGAACCCAGAACCTTATACATGCTAGGTTACAAACAACTATTAACAAGCATTTCATCAACATTTTAAAAACAAATTTATGTGAATTAATTTTATTTTTAATAGTGACCAAAAATATCAATGATAGAGAATCATATAAAACAGGCCAGATCTTCTGGTACATTTACTGACTCATTTTTATGATAAATGTGTGCATATTGCCTATGAAGTTTAAATTTCATTTCTTAACATTACTTAGCCTTTTGGTTTTTCATATGCAAAGTATGGGATTATCTGTACTGATCCTTTTTGCATTTAAAATTCTTCATTTGTAAAACCTTGATTGATCTGTTTTTCTTGTTTGGAAGATTATTAAGAAGTGTATTTGTCATCTCTTCTATTTCCATTTTCCATTTCCTTGCAAGTCACACTCGTTTTTAAAGGTGGCAGGCAAGGATCTATTAAGCTACATTTCCACCTTTGTAAAAATCAAATTCTTATTCCCTGAATAATGTTGATCATTTTAAAAATTGATTGCTTACTGTAGCATCTAGGAAAGAAAAATGGAATGGATGAATAGAACATATTTATAAAACAGCATTTTTGCACATTCATAAATGAATATTATTAACATAATTACTCATCAGTCTACAATACTGTAAGATGAAAGAAACATTCCAGCAGCCTATCCTCCCAGCTTTCTTTCAATAACAACAACAGAGTAAGAAATTATGGACTTCATAGTAAGATCTACCAAGAAACCAAACCAAATCTAAGCAGAACAAAACCAAACCAACTACAATAAAAACCTCCATAACTTTGCTCAATATCAATTTATACCCAAAATATGAATACTGATTTGTTGCTTGCATAATCTTTTTCTCTACAGGGATATAATAAAAAATAATGAGTTAATCTTCCCATTCTATTGCAAAGTGCAAGAGAAAAATCTTCAAAAAATAGTGAGGTTTGGTTTTGGTTTTGTTTTGTTTGTGTTTGATAATTCATAAACTTGAGAGTTTATTTTATGGATAGTCTACATGCAGAAAAAGAAAAGCTATTACTTTTGAGTAGAGAAAAAAACATATGGAGAAGCAAGTGTCTAAAAGAACAGGAAAATGTGGCGCTACGGGCTAGGAGAATGAAATGATCTTATCTATGTCTGATGTACATTATTGTATTAAGTTTAATACTGTACCTTCATGGTTCCACCAGACTTAGATTAGAATGTATTTGTAAATAATGATAGCAGCAATTATATGTACTGCTGTTTTATTAAAGTGTCCCATTGAAATCTTTTTTTTTTTCCTTTGTCTTTTTTTGGAACTGGGGTTCAAATCCAGGGCTTTGCAAATGCAAGGCATATACTTTGCCAATAAACTACATCCCAGCCCTCTCACTGAAATCTTGTAAAACTCTTCTGACTTTGAGAAAGTTAGCATTAGCGAGGACTCAATGTTTTCATAAATTAAAGGAATCTGAGGCCAGGAATTACAAACTACTGCATTGATAGAAACTCAATCATTCTAAGTATACTTCTCTTCCCTAAATGAGGAGGAATGCATTCCTAGGATCTAGAGTATATAAACCAGCAAGTCAAAAGTGTGGAGGATAAAGCCTTGTGCTGTGGTGCATGCCTGTCATTCTCACTACCTACAGGGCGGAGGCAGGAAGATTGCAAGTTCAAGTCCTGCCTGGGCAATTTAGAGAGACTCTGTCTCAAAATTAAGGTGAGGGAAAAGAAAGAAAAAGAAAGAAAGAAAGAAAGAAAGAAAGAAAGAAAGAAAGAAAGAAAGAAAGAAAGAAAGAGAGAGAGAGAGAGAGAGAGAGAGAGAGAGAGAGGAAGGAAGGAAGGAAGGAAGGAAGGGAGGGAGGGAGGGAGGAAGGAAGGAAGGAAGGGAAGGGCTGGCGATATGGATCATTTGCTCAAACCTTAGTAGTAAACAAAACAAACAAGAACAACTTATATCATAGTCATGAAAAATACTTTAGTATTTTTAGTAAAGTCAAGTCACTTTAATTTTTCTCTAATTGAAACTTATTTTCCCATTTTAGGTTGTTTTCCCAGCTAAAATCATATATTTAAGTTTGACCATAAAACATTTTTCTTTCTTTTTTTCTTTTTGTTTTTGTGGTCTGGGGATGGAACCAAGGGCCATGGCATGCTGGATAGGTGAGCTACATCCCCACTGAGCTACATGCTCAATTCTTAAAATCTTTTTTTTTCATATAGAGAAACATTTCTATTTTATATAGATAGAAAATTTTCTATTTTATTCCTTGATAATTTAGAATGTTGACAAGCAAAAGTATATCCAAAGGAGAACTAGCATGGTAAACGTCAGTCAATTACCAAGTATTGAGAATACAAAACGTTACAGAGAATGTTTAGATGGAAAAAAGGGGAGTGTAGTTCACACTATCTATGAAGATTGGGCAAACCTTAGAAAGAAGGGGAGTATTTATGCTGGGTTGTATCAGAAGATAAAACAACTCTAGGTTTTTGTAGTTCACAGGATAATTTATTTCTGTTCAATATAAACCAGAAATTAAAACAAATTATATTGTTATTGTGCCTCTTACACATTTACTATTGATTCCTTAGCTAATATTTATTTGTGGATATGTATGAAAATAAAAATGGGCTCTATTCTCATGCAATTTTTATTCTGTCTTGAGGAAAGGCCTGGTATCATGTGGGCAGTAGGGTATGACTAGGGTTATAACAGAGCTGAGTACAAGGGTTCCTTTGGCATGCTGCAGGCAGAGAATATCTCAAAGTCATGCATGAAATTTGACTCATAGAACCTGTCCCCCTTTCAAGATTTTTTAATGGAGATATTCTATATTTGAATGAAAGGATTAAATCCATCTATCAAAAAAAGTCTATCTTGATGTACATGTGCACTCTTTCTCTGGGAGTATTCAAAAAGCAAGTTACCGCCTAGTGTGATATGCTGTTGAAGATATTTAAGTATTGGGAAGACATTTGAAATAGATTAAAAACTATGATGAACTCTCACAGCTTTACATTTTGAGGGTCCATGCTTAAAATAGAAAAGTGGAAATTCATTATTTGCTTTCTTGCCACCTGCTATGGTTTTAATATGGTGGATTCCTCAAAGTTTCGTATACTGAAAGCTAGGTCCACAGTGTAACAATAGGAAGGGATAGTGGAGCCTGTAAGAGGTGTGGCCTAGTGGGAGGTAATTAAATCATGGAGATACACTTGGGAAAGCTAATACCTGTCTCCCTAAGTTGGCTGGGTCTTGTAGGAGTAGATTAGTTACTGTTTGAGCTGGTTATTACAAAGAAAGCCCATTTCATGTATTTGGCTTCTTCTTCATGGGCTCCATGTCACTCTCATGTGTGTACCTGACATGTTATACCATCTTCCATGTTATGTTGTAGTAGGAGGCCTTTGCCAGTTATGGCCACCTGAGCTGGGACTTTTCAGTCTCCAAACTGTTAGCTAAAATAGACCTCTTTTTTCTTATAAAGTACTCAGTTTCATGCATTTTGTTCTAGCAATAAGAAATAAGACCCCACCCCAGCATTAATAAATAGTTTTCTGCAGAAAATTTAGAAGATAAACCATTCTTAAGAGCTCTCTATGCTATCAAAATCATGGCAACAATTTAAATGTCAAGTAGGTGTTAGAAAATAATTAAATATTGATGATGCTCAAGTATCATGACTCATTATTAAAAATTTGAAAAAAATTATCCACATAATGTAATATCTATGTGAAAACACGATTGATAACAAAAATAGTCAAATATACCCCTAACATTGACTATGTTTGTGAAAACTGCTTTGTGAAATATGTTCTTCTTAAAATTCAGAATCCCAAACGGGACAGTTAGCATAATGAGGCAGTTAAAATGACTTATGCTGACACTGATCAATTAAGATATATTATAACAACACAGGCCTCCTGGGAACCTACTTCTGGAAAATATGCTTGTAGGACACAATTCTTAATATTAAGCAAATGCTTTGTCTTTGTTTATGGATGTGAACGTGTAGGTTTAGCTGAGGTACTCAAATTCCTCAACAAGAAAAAAGGGAGGAGAAAGAGGAAGAGGAACTGATTGGAGAGGGAGGGAGACAGTGGGGGGAAAGATAATGTCTTGAAACTGCAACTGCTGTGCCCTGTAGAGTATTTCATTTATTTGAACTCAAAATGTAGCTTTATGATGGATGTCTTAAAATGGAAAATTTTGATCAAGATTTAGAGTTTGGGAAGTGTTATGATTTTAAGAGTTTGGAGCAAAGTGGTCCTAGAAGGCAAATAATTTGACAAGAAAATGTTTGATATGACTTTTCCAGTTTATAAAGCATTTTAGCAACAAAGGTAATCTCTCTTATTAATCCAAAAAACAATAAAAATGAATCTTTATAGTGAGAAAATATGAAATAGAAGTAGTAAGTCTAAAGATACATTAATTAGAAAATGTCAGACAAGTAACTGACATGTCTTCTGATTCCAACTATATTGTTTTTTATTATCTTACATTGATGTCTTTGCCTTGAATATTACTTGTAAAGTGGGCAAATAGTTACAGAGATGACTTTATCTGCAGCATTTGTCTGATGCCACTATTACATCTAGATGCCACTAGGAGATAAAGTGTATTATAGACAAAATTTTCCCCTTCTGAGTACCATGTGAGCTAATAAAAGAAGTTCGAAACATTATAATAGCCTATGAGGAAGATAATAAAAGAAACATTAAACCTTAATTTTGCTTTTTAATTAATAACTTTTCCCTTTTTTGGTTTTTATCTTTTGCATTTTTACATAGTTAAGATCATGTCATTGTGATATTCATCTCTTCATTTATTCACATAATATTGTCATAATCATTTTCCATGTCTTTAGAATTCTTTGCAAGTAATATTTTTATTACTTGTATAATACTCCATTTAATGGACAAACAGCATCATTTCAGCCCTTTCGTGATGTCAGACATTTTGTTATTCTCAATTTTTTACCCATTTAGATTCCACCATGGTAGTATTGTCATTGTTTTGAAGGCTGAATATTATTACCTATTTTGTATTGTTACATAATTATAATTTATATAACATAATAAATGATGAATTCAAAATACATGATTTATATAGAAATAACTAGAATGAATAGAACCTACTGAACTTCTCTAATTAATTTGTAAACCATAGATGGATGAATATGTTTTTAACGTGGGAAAAAGGGAAGAATGGAAGGAAGGAAAAGGTGTAAGCATGGAGGCATAATGAAGGCATTTCAAAACAATATATAAACCAGAGAGAAATATATTCTCTTGGAGGATGAGAAGAATTGTAAAGCCAGAGTAAGAACTGAGGAACAGGTTAAATTTTCTTGGCACATGTTGAATATTTAGAGGTGTTTCCAAGAAGCACTGGAAGTTCTCTTTGGATGTTTGATTAGTAGAAGAGTCTTCGGAAACTTGCTGTATTAAGGCTCCAGACAGGAAACAGACACCACAACAGTAATTTGACAGAGAAGATTTAATATAAAGAATTTTAATTAGATAAAAGGTTGCCAACTATCAGGAGGATAAAAGAATAACTCCAATGCCTATTAGAGGTGGAAACTGCAGGTAACTTGCCATTTCTACTACCAAGGAACAAAAAGGAAGAAGGGAGGGGGACCCCCAGGTTTGTAGCTCCAGGACAGTCTCAGCTCCTCTGTGGCTGGCGTCTCTGAGCTCAGAGGAGAGACAAAGATCTGCAAGCCTGAGATAAAGCCTGCTACAAGAACAACTGGTGCTATCAGGGCACAAAGGTTTTCTCAGGCTCTCTTCAGACAGGATAAGTCCACAGAAAGGACTCAGGAAAACCAAAAAGCCAGGAGTTTGTCAGTTCTTTCTCTTCTAATTCCGCGGGCTCTCTCCAGCGCCCTCTGTTGATCCAGTCCAATGGGCGAAAGCTGTCAAGCAGAAACCTGTAGCCCCAGGCCCAGCCTCCGGAAGCAGAGTTCAAGGAGCCTGATTAAAGTTGAGAAATGAATTCTACTCCCTGGCATGGCCCAGGTCTTCTGATGTGAATTAAGTAGATGCAGTGGATAGGCTCATTTGGGACAAACCTCTCAGAGCCAAGACTTCAGCCCTTTTTCTTGGATGGTAGAAATGGAAAAGTTCAATATCAACAAAACTTCAAGTATCAATTTTTTTTTTTTTTAAATTTTACAGCTGTAAAGAAAGTAAACTATACAAATATTTAAGGACACATGGGTCAGGGCTTCTATTCTCTCATTAGAGGATTTGTTATGCCTTTAAGTAAATTATTTATTTCTCTTAGACTCAGTTTACTCCCTCATAAAATGAAGCTATGTCCTTTTTTGTCTTGTAAAGTTTTTATGAGAATCCAAATGAGCTAATGTCATGAGAGCATTTTCCATGTCACCAAATCACTGGTTTCCTTTCCAAATCCAGATAATTTCTGAGTGTGACAGGGTGGACTCCAGTAAGTCCTCTTCAATATGTTTTGTTTGCTTTTATTCTAATAATCTTAGTTCACTATATATCAAATAAGTCTTTTCCAGTGGCTTTTAATCACTTACTTTGATTTACTTTCTCTCAAATGTGGATTGTAAAATTGATGGATCTTATGGATTAGCTTTATGTAGTGTTCCTTGAAAGGTGTCACTCTCTTTCTTTCCCATTATTGTGAAACTTCAGTCTACAATGCCCACATTGTGGCCACCTACTATTTCAGCAGCAACTTATCACCTGTTCACCTCAACTTACATCTGCTGAAGTGTTTTTTTTTTTTTTTTCACATTTTTGGAAAATTGAAAATAGGCACAGCCTCCTATGACCTCCTCCTTCAACATAAGAATTTATTCTGGATGAGCGTACCCATGCATACACAGTCACTGAGAGATCCCTTTATTCCATGGCATAGCAATTGATTCACTTTTTGCAATCATGAGATTGTAAGCCTTTTAAGGTTAGAGGTCATTTTTGTATCTATGCCTCTTATAGTGTCTTGTGGGTCATAACCATATAATAAAACCTGTTGCATAATATATTTCAATAAGATTTGGCAGAATGTAGCATTTACTTTTATAAGAATTTACAAAGAATAAAAAGAGACCAACGATGACTCATGGTTGTGAGCCTAAGAATGGAGAGGAGTTTTATGTAATATAGAAATTTGGAATGTATGATGCATTAGAGGAAGGTTATAGACTCTATCTGTAAACAGACTCAGATTTAGTTGTGGCAAGAATACTTAAATGAAGACTTTTGTTCAATTAAGAACATACTTAGAGACATTTGACTAAAGAAAAATAAGCAACTATTTGATTATAAATTTATATTATTGAGGTCACAATTGAAAACAAGTAAGTAGGTTCATTTCCTGAGAGACAAAGAATAGAAAGGCCTAGAGAGTGTCATTTACCTAATGGAACACAGACTATGCGCAGGAGTTCCTCAGTGAACATACTACATAAGCACAGTATTTGTTTTTTTGACTTAAATGCTGTCTTTATTTTTTTCTCATTTTTTCTACTTTATTTTTTATAATTTTTATTTATTTATTCTACTTAGGTATACATGATAACAGAATGTATTTTGATTTATTGTATACAGATGGAGCACAACTTTTCATTTCTGTGGTTGTATGTGATGAAGAATCACATCATATATGCAGTCATACATGAAGCTAGGGCTATGATGTCCATCTCATTCCATCATCTTTACTGTCCCCATGCCCTCTCCCCCTTCCCTCCCCTTTGACCAAAGTTCCTCCATTCTTCCCATGTGCTCTCCTCCATTATGGATCAGCATCCGCTTATCAGAGAGAACATTCGGCATTTGGTTTTTTGGGATTGGCTTTGCTTAGCATAATATTCTCCAATTTCATCCATTTACCTGCAAATACCATAATTTTATTCTCTTTTATTTTTGAGTACTATTCCATTGTGTATATATACCACAGTTTCTTTATCCATTCATCTATTGAAGGGCATCTAGGTTGGTTCCATAGTTTAGCTATTGAAGCACAGTATTTTTTGGTATAAGTTCATGGTGGCCTTTGTGCAAGATTATAATTGTGGCAGTTTTTTGTAGCAGTTAACATCAGGAAGTCTTGCATGAGAATTCTTCCTTCATGAACTCTTCACTTTATTTACTTATTTTTTTGTTGACGTTTACATGAGCAATCCATTTTGATTCTGACAGCTTTCACATTTGTCTACGCATTTGAATGTAAGTTTTATGAAGACAAGGACTTAATCAGCTTTGGTAAGTCTATGTCTCTACGACCTAGAACAATGCCTGGCTCTTTAGAGTCCTCTGCACTTCTCTCAGGTGTTCAATAATTATTGGTTGAATTGCTACATTGAATGAAACAATGGACTTTTGCTCAAATTCTTTATCAGAACAATATTTTTTTTATTATTTCCCTGTAAGAATTTGATGCTGAGGATCTGTTTTTGCAAAATGAGCTAGTTCTTTTATGCAGGGAACCCACTCCCAGTATTTGGTATACATTTGCAGCTGAGCATAGGGTCCAAACACCTAAGGTGGTGTTTAGGAAAGACATGATTTATTACAGGGAACCAGACATATGGAAACAAATTCTAAGTTCATTAATATGGATTGGTGTTCTTGAGGAAATAGGGGCTCTTTACTAGAATTGGGGCATATGAGCCAGCAGTCAAAATGACTTGATGTGAATCCCTTTAATGCTAATCTAAAATTACTTACATTGCCTTAGAGTAAACTCTGGATAGTAAATCAAACCTAGAGAGAACCAATAGTGAAGTGGAGCGTGAAGTGGCTTCAAAGGCAGGTGGAACCATGACAAGTGAAGTCTTCAGGAATCTCTGTAGCTATGGCAACAGAAATCCCAAACAGCCAGTCAGTTCACCAAGACATTCTGGTCTTGGTGGTCACAGGACTTTCCTGACTAATATGCCACATCTTTCAGTCAAAATTATCAATTGGGAAACTCCTTAAACATAATACAATGGTTCTATGTATGATGAAAAACAAGAAGATCTTGTTTAAAAAATTTCCAGGAATTATTTCCTTCTGGTGCTTAGCATCCATTCAAAGATCAACCAGTACTTTTTAGCAGCAATAGAATTGATATGAAAGTCTGAAAGAGCCTCATTTAGTGAGCATCTGATGTTTCCATGATTAAAGTAACATTATATCTCAGTAAATTCTTAACAGAAGAGTGGTAAAGTGAGGCCTCAAATTATCGATGTTTGAATATAAATATCCAAAATGGTATGACATATTTCCAAATGTCATGCAGTATCATTAATAAAGCTCAATTGGTCTGGAGTATGTCATCAGAAATGTCTTTAATGTCAGAGAAGTTAAAAGGAACGTACCTTTTGTTGATTATGAGCTTGTTTGTCGCTGCCTGTGCCTCTTTCATCTACTTCTAAAATGAGTTTTTTTTTTTTCTTTCATTTTTTGAGTCCAGACAAGATTTTCTCTCTGGTGTCTTTTAGTCTCCAGTTTCTTAATCCTTCAGCTTTGCTCTTTAGAGTCCTCTATGCTTCTCTCAGCACCATAAAGGGTCTAGTATGTGAATCTAGGCGGGGATGCTGGTTAGACACGTTCTTCAACTGAGGAATTCTACTTTTATTACTTTCACATCCTGTAGATTGCAGTAAATTTTCTTGTGAATGAAGTGTTTTGTGTATAAAAGCAAAGCATTTTGGGGACAAAGAGGATATAGTGGAACAGGTTACAGGCTAATGAATTTCCAGATAAAGAATTGGTTTCTGCTAATTATACATCTATCTTTTGTTGATTTTGTTATTCCAAAGGTCTCGAGTGACATTTAAATGTATTTAGCTCTATTACTTAATTCATATTAAATAGGGTTTGTTGTATCACTCAATTACCAATGCATGAGACCAGGGCAAGAATTCATGTTCTGAGAAAAGCATATTAATAAATAGCTTCCATTAAAGCAGCAGTTTTCTGAGGAAAAGAATATTGATGTATCTAGGCATGCTACTTAAGTGAGATAATTAATATATTTCTGGAATTAGCTATGCATGGAAGACACTGATGTCTGTCAGCAAAATAGAGCCAAAGTCACTCCTAGGAATAAATTAAATGTATTTAAAAAACATATTATGGAGACCAATTAATTTAGTGGGAAAGGTTGCATCTTCATACTGACATAATACATTTAATTATGACAATAATAAACTAGGGAAAATGTTAATGGGGTAAAGGAAATTTAGAATCCAGAATAATTACAACTTGAGCCCAAATAAGATAAATCTTTTAAGGAAGTTATATTTTAACAACTATCTGATGTATATCTTTTTAAATCAGAGTTTAACTTGGTATTATTAAACTTAAGTACTGTGACTTTGAAATAATGGAGATTATAGTAAGAAAATCATAATTGGGGATTCATAGAGCAATGGTTGTTGTGACAGGGGTCTCTGACTTAAGAGAGAAATGGAAAAACTAGAGTTAGAAGCCAAAGGATGGGGTTATAGTTAGGCTTTACCAAACAGTACCAACCACAGAAAACTCACAAGTTCTCACTCAGTTTCAGTGTCTCTATATTTTCAAGAAGTTGAATTAATGATCTCTAAAGTTCTTCCCAGCTGTAGAATTATATCAATAAAAACAAAATAGAAAGTTTGGATTTAGCATTTGTGGTACCCCAAAGAATGTGTTTATGATAAAACCTAGTTAAGACAAAAAGAAATTTGATTTTATAGCAGTCCCTGAACAAGGGCAGAACTATTTGAAAACCAGAAGATAATAAAGGGCTAAGGAATATATTAAAGATCATTCCTGTCCATGTGCCTGCCATGACCTTTGCGCACCCTTGATGGAACATCTAAAGAATGCAGACAAGGTTGAGCTCACTCATAGGAACTTAGAGACTCACTTTTCTCAAGGCTATCACACTCTCTTCCAGAATCTGGCCAATTCTTGGGGAATGGAGTGTCCTTGAGGGGATCACTATGTTATGCAGGTTGTTAGAATGGAGACTTTCTTGTTCTAATGTATATTTAAGAGACCTAAATGGGAATAAAACTTTGGAGTCTCATCCGTGGAAGGGACATTCTTCCTGGGACTTGCCGGTCAGGACCCTGAATGGCTGCCTAGGGACTCCCCAGCTACATGACTTCAGATATTGGTGTTTCCCCTGATATGGTGATGTATTTTCTTCTCTTTCTGTCTTACCTATCACTTTTGCTTTTGCAAAAAATCCAAATAAATGCTATCTTGTATACAGGGAATGTCTTTATTGTCCATCAGATCCAATCTGCAAAATTCAGCAGCTGCAAACATATGTTGCACTTTAATATTACAGATGAGTAGATGTAATGATTATCAGGGTTATTAACAAAGACTCTGAAAAGAACAAATGGAAACAACACTATTTGAGGCAACACTATGAGGCAACTGGACACTATTTCTTTCAAATGATCTTTTACTTGAGAAGAGTGGAGTCTTTTGTTCCTACTTTTTTGTGTTTTAATACTTGAGATTCAAGTTCTATCAAATTTGAACTTGATTGAAAAATTTACAGAAAATGCCACTGTCTAGACAAATCTCCTATACCTCCACCATGGCAGTTCATCACTGGAGACATGGTTCCCTTAGACTTTTTTGTTGGAAAAAAAAATGTTTTTACTCCCTTAGTTTTAGCAGGTGGAAATTTATTTTGAAACCTTAAGTAGTAAAAAAATAAAAAATCTACATGGTCCAAAGGCTAGACCTAAATACTAAGCATCTAGGGGCAACATTCCCAGGAACTTATCCAGGGGAACATTAAAGGGATGCTGTAGCCAAATACTATTTCCATCACTTAAATTTTACAACTGATTTTGTTCAGAACTATTGAATCCATTGTAGTCTCAACATTTCTTTTTCTTGGATACTGTTGGAAGTCCATGTTGTTGAACTTGTACATAACTTCTCTTCATGACTCTGTAAGCACTTTCTTTGTGAGTCAATTGTTCAAACACTACAGTGACTAGTAAAAAGAATAGAATATAACTATAATATGTATCACATGTTTGTAACTCTAGAACACAGGAATCTTCTTGGTGAGTATTCACATGATTCACAGACACTCTCACCTTTGGCTCACGTCTCTCTCTTAATGGTCTTTGTAACCCTCTTCTGGTCTTATTCTGTCCATGTGTTTGCTCATTGGACTGAAACACTACCTAGGGCCATTAAACAGTTGATCTTTACCACTGATCACATCACTGGATGTGCCGTAGTTCATTTTTGTCAAATGTCCATAAGAATTTGCACTTTATTTTCATTCGGTGGGAGGAAGGGCATTAGAGGAGTGGGAAAATGTGGGTAATGTCTTGTGCAGAAAGGAACAATCTTTGGCATCAGACCCAAGAGTGAATCAGTCACAGTTTAACCACATACTGGCTATGTGACTGACATTGGTTGAATATCTGTTACAGGTTTGCATTGACATGTCTTTAGTTTGTAATCAATAAACAGAAAAAAATACAACATAGATAGTTGGCATTAGTATCTAATGTACACCAAAGCATATGTCAGTATTTACCACTGTAGAAAAATTTAGTTATGAAGTCTTATATGTCATTCAGGGTAATGAAGAAGACAAAACATAGGGATTTATCTGATAGTAAAAGAGTATCATTTTGCGTAGCAATTAGGAACATAAATTACCAAGAGAACATCACAAGAAGAATGAGAATAGTGGGAGGTGTGTTAAATAAAAAAGCCAGTGCTCTTTAATGTTCTGTTATATTCTTTGTTCTGGGAAAACAGAAGGCTATAGTTCAAAGTCCCCTTATTTGGGTGGAGTCATGTAATTGCACCTGGTTAATGAGCAGTGATGAGCAGTAGTCTGTATAACTTCTTCACTGAGGGAGTGGACCACTCAAACAATCTCCCTGTTCTCCCTTCCTTTACTGTGGCATCTTAGAAATCATGAAGCCTGTTGAAGTCACAAGGGAAAAGTGGGAATATTCTTCAACAGTGGTTGCAGCTTACTCTGGCAATATTTCTTCTTAGTATTTTTATATTCAAGTGTTAGACTTTTTGGTAATGGACTTGTAGAATTTAGAGTGGGTTAAAAATGGTAATTTATAACTAATTAAAATTAAAATTGTATAATTATGATACATGCCAATATATGGGTTAAATTATTTTTATTAAAGTTATCAAGTAATAATTCAAACAATAATTATTAAGATTCCTTTTAATGGAATGCATCATGTAGATAATTTTTAATCATTTCACAAATAAAAAATTACATCTTACTTTATTTACTACTTATGAATTTTTTATCCTTTTTTGTATCTGATGTTAGTAGCAAGAATTAAGAATTCCAATTTGAAAGATATAATAAATAAAAAATGAAACATATTGTGGAGCATGGTGATTTGAATCATATCATGGCCTCTGACTCTTGTGGTTACATTTGTGCTGGGAGCTTCCTGTGTGAAGGTGCAGGTTGAGATGAACTGGTTGCTATGGTGATGCTGGCTTGAGAAGGCTCTGTGCCAAAGTACAGAGACTTGAGTTCAGCACCCTCTCTCAGGGATAGAAAATTCTGAGCAAAACAAGATGACCCTAATGTCTTGCCAGTCCCGTGTCCTTCAGATTGCCTACTTTGCTAAAACTTTCCCACAAATAACCTTTCGATGAAACCTATATAATAAACTTGCTGAGCTAGCTCGATGTCAGTCAAGCCTCACCAGGGCTTTGCTTTCCCATGGGTCCCAGCTTTTTCTCCCTATATGTGTCTGTTTTTCTTTTCTTTATCCCCTACTGCTCCTGCTTGTCCAGTATCCCCTTAATTAATGGCCATGGTAATTGGTGCCTGAACAGGGACATGAGGAGCCTAGGAAACATGTTTTACTTTGTTAAAAAATTGGCAGCGATTTTCCACTTACTAGAAATCTAATACTCAGAGAGATCTACTTAATTTTGAATCTGTAGAAAATCATCAGATTTTTTTTCCTATAAAATAAAATTCAAAATGTGCCATACCTCTTGAAAAAGGTATTTTCATATTTGATCTTATTTTTGTATCTAAGAATGGGCACTAATATTTCTTATAATGATACTAGTTATTCTATAATAAAGAACAAACAATTTTGTACTGCAATTGGATTTAAATAAATATTAAGGTTTTTTAAAAATGCCCTACCTGATTTTTTTATTGATTGTTTTTATCTGAAAGGAGAGTTTGTCTTTCAAATTTAACATATTTACTAAAATTTTGTTTATCTGTATTAACACTATCATATGAAATATAGTTTCCAAATATGCTGTTAAGCCTACCCACTTCGATCTTATGGCATTTACAAGAAATATTTTCTACCTAATTTCTACTTGTTTTATTGATTGAAGTTGTAGATATAACATTTTACCCTCCTGTGGAACAATGCTTATTTTATGTGCAAAAATGAATGCTCGCACTACCCTTTTAAAATTTAGCAGCTATTTAGGTAAATTTTAATTATTGTTTTATAGTTTGCATTATTTCTGGTGTGATCACATGGAGATTATCGTTCATTAAGTAATGGCTTTGTAACTTTTGCATTAAAAAGAAAAGAAAAAGCATACTCTGTACCTGCTGGAGATTATGTTAGGGTTTTTATCTATAGGTTTCTCTTTGTTACAAGAAGTACTCTGAGATCCAGACTAAACATTTGAATCTAGTAACTATAGAATTTATAATATAACTATAGCATTTATAATATTGAAGAGTGTTTCACATTGTTTTAGCTTTACATCACCATGACCAAAATATCTGACAAGAATAACTTAGAGAAGGAAAAGTTTATTTTGGCTCACGGTTTCAGAGGTTTAGTCCATGGTGAGCTGACTCCATTTCTTTGGGCCCAAGTTGAGGCAGAATATCATGGCAGAAGGGAATGATAGAAGAAAGCTGCTCCACTCATGGCAACCAGGAAGCAGAGAAAGAGGAAGAGGATGGAGGGAAGATGAATCCTTCCACCCCCAGTGGAAATACCTCCTGTAGCCATGTTTCACCTGTCCACAGTTTCACCCAGTTCATTCAACCAGGATGGATTGATTAGGTTACAACTTTCATAATTTACTCATTTTTACCTCTGAACATTCCTACATTAAGATAAGATCTTTTGGGGCTGGGGTTGTGGCTTAATGGTAGAGCCTAGCCACTTGCCTAGACTGTGTGAGGCAGTGGGTTCGATTCTCAGCACTGCATATAAATAAATGAATAAAGTAAAGGTCCATCAACATCTAAAAAAAAAAGAAGATAGGAGCTCTTGTGGTGACACCTTATATTAAGTGTATAACACGCACCTTATTTAATTGGATCTTAGAGGAACTGTTTCAGGATTTGAGGTTAAAAATAAATCAGTAAAGTGGAAGAAGAGAAACAAGGGAGAGGGAAGAGGAGCATTGGGAAAGGGGAGAACAGCAGAATGGGAGTGACTCAACTCTTGCATGTGTACATATAAATATATCACAATGAATTTCACATTTTTTGTATAATTGTAATGCACCAATTAAAAATTAATTTAAAAAATAAAATTGGTTTAAAGTACAACTTTTGTTAAGAGGGCACGAGAGCTATGTTTGACCTGATAAAGTTCATACAACTACTCGATGAAGTATTTGAACTCTAGTAATTGATTTTGAAATAGAATTTATTTTTTATCAATACCACCTATGCTCCCTTATAACATCTTTCATTTCACAAAATAGCAATTTAAAAACTGAAACAGTCCTTGGATATATTATGTAGGTATCATTCATGATCTTGCTTTCATTTATTATTGTTACTACTTTTTCTTTTCTTTTTTGAATCAGCTTCTTTGAGAGATAAAATGCTATAGTTGATTAGAGTTTATGAAGCTATTCATGGTTGAATATATACCAAGTTTTCATTTTCTGCTGTTGGGAATTTTGGTTTTTGTGACTGAGTTTGTCACACTATGAACATGCTAAGAAAAAACCAATCCTCATGGAGTTCCAACTTAACTGTTAACCACTGGTTTTCAAAATGGCAATTTACTGCTTCCCTGTTACAGGACAATATTTCATTTACCCAGAAATGTTAAAACCAACTGCAATTCTAGAGGGGCCTGCAATTGCAATGCAGGATTTGAGTGACTTGTCAAAAGCTCTAAGCTCCAGATTTAGAGTTTCATGAGAAAACTTTGATTTTCTAAAAGTGATACTATGAGTCTTTGAAATAACTTTGCTCTGCTCAGTCATCAGATATCCCTGTGGAGCATACAGCTTTGTGGTTAATGTTTTGATTCCCAAAGGAATGATGTTGGAAAATGCCAAGCCAGCACAAACCAGAAAGCTTAAAAGTGCCTGCTGTTCCACTACTACTATTGTATGTATTGTTGAAGTTTCCTTTATGTACCTCAAAGAGATTGAAATGAATCAGAAAGCTGTATCTGAAGGTGAGGTAAAATAGGATAGATTACATCTCATTGGTCCTTTTATTCTTGAGCTCAGTTCCTAGACATTTGGACAACTAGAGTGTGATGAAAGATGGTACCTGCTGTCTTGCTGAAAGGCAGAGCCATGGGTCCTGGTGCTCAGGGCTGAATACATCACAGCTACATCTTAGGAATGTCTTAGTTCTCTGCTGGCAGAGAGAAATGTAGCTGTGCAGTTTTAGGGCATGTAAGTGGAATAGGAGAAAAAAATAATAAAAATGATTCTAGGCGTATTGTGGCTTCAGAAATTTTGAGAGGGCACCTGAAAGTCTTAAAACTTTAGTGGATTATTTTCATCTTTGCCACCTAGTGTATTTGGGGACTTAGTGAATTATCTTTCCCTATGTTATTGAGAGAATTTTCAACTAGAAATGAGCAGAACTTGGTCTCTACACTCCTGATTCTCTAGCTTTGGACAAATTACTTAATTGCTCTAGATATCTCATTTCTTTCTTCAAAAGGAAATTTGAGAATCTCAACATTTAATACCTCAGAAGATCATTGTGAGGTTTATATAAAGTCATGGATAACAAAAACCTTGACCCACAAAGCATTAAAGTAATACGAGAAATTATTGGAATTGTTTCCTAGAAATGAGTCCAATAAATTGTTGGTACTTTATCCAACATTTACGTAAATATATTATTTCACTATGTCTTTGCTTAGTAAAATTCCAGCTTTTAACAGACACATTTACAAAATTAAGAACCTGGAAATTGGATGGGAGCCTAATGTGGAATTTTCTTTAGTGATGTGGAGTTTCACCAATGTTCAGATTTCAGGTACTCTAATTTGTTTACATTTTGGATGGTGTACCATGTTCCAAAGGAATGTGCATGTGATGGACCCATAAAAAATCAAGAAAGCCCCCTCTCTGGAGCCAAGGATGGAAAAGTGAAGCAATAAATTCATGCGGGACTTTTCCCTCCTTCCTTTACTTCTTCATTCCTGCCACAGAGAATTGTATACTTAGAATGCGCCTATATGAGTAAAAGAAGTATTTATTCTGGAATTCAAACATGATTGTAGAAGAAATCAAACTTTTGTTATAATGAGTGTCTTTTAAATCCTTGAAAAATGGAATATCTAGTACTCATTTAATTTTTCTATTTGTCCAGTCATTGAAGAAGCAGTATATTTCAATAGAAACAACAGTGAAATATGAATAAGATTTCATGCAATGGCTTTATATTTGTCCATTTTCCCCCTTGCTAAAGGAAAATAAATGATCTATAAAGAGATGAGAGGATATGCTTAGAATGGACCAGCACTTGTGAAATGAAAAGTCCATTTATTTTGGCATTCAGTTGTGAAGAAAAATATTCTACTCTATTTGTTTGCATCATACCACTATTAAATGAAGCATGCCATTCTATTTGTTCTACTAACAGCTTAAATTCTTATAGTCAATATTCTTACTCCAGGGTAGATAATAAAGAAAGAAGGGGAAATCGTACCACTAACCTAGCAATTCAACCTAATTGTTTATTATGTAAAAGCACATATGAATGAACAAACATGGGTCATTGGGCTAAAGTGGCCAATTTATTCGAAGCCAGCTTCACTAGTAAAAGATGACCAAAATGGAATTTAAAAAAAGAGAAAGAAAAGAAAAAAGAAGATAAAGAACAATTGCCCTTAGAGATTTATGGAAAACAAATATAACTCTAATTCCATTCTATCAAAACCTTTGGGGCCATCTAAGAAGTCTTTTTAGATAAAGTAAACTAATATGCTCCTTTTAGAAAGGAGAAGACAGATAAAAGAAAAAGTTTGTGGAAATTTAAAATATCAACCAAAGTTTTAAATCTCACATAATATTTAAGCAATAATGACTGAAAAGAAGAAATCCTTAAAGAGCCAATTTCCATCAGAACAGAAAGGAAAGGGATGAGATTTTGAAGAAACCACAGAAGAAATGCATGCAGTGGTGCAGGATTTAAAATATATATATGTGATTTGGTGGAATTCATAAAATTAAGTAAAAAGAAAAAGTCTAAAAATGTCAATAGAGAAAAACAAATAACACTCAAGTTATGTACCTATAAATCAGTGAACAAGAGATGACATCAGACTTCTTATCATCAAAAGAGCTCTTAGTAAACAATGGTCAAGAGCCTCAAGAAGATAGCCTGAGGCTATAACTCAGTTGGTAGAGTGCTTGCCCCCCAGTCACAAGGTCCTGGGTTCAATCCCTAGCACCACAAAAGGAAAAAAATAATGTTCCAAGAGAACAAAAATATTTCAAACTAAGAAATTTCTATGCATAAATTATAATTCAAGTGTCCTTACCAAATAAAGGTTTTTGTGAACATTCAAAGACTTGATATCTTTATTTATTTTTATGTAGTCCTGCTCAAAAAGTTCATCTAAAAAGAATACGAGAGCTGGGTGCAGCTGTGCACACCCGTAATCTCAGTGATTTGAGAGGCTGAAGTAGGAGGATAATGAATTTGAGGTCAGTCTGGGCAACATAGCAAGATGCCTGTCTCAAAAATAAAATGAGATTATATTTAGGAAATATGAAAATGAAATTCAAAAAAGAGGGAAAAAGAAGTGAAAATATTAGGAAATGGCCTCAATGCTTATTTTCTATGTTAAATCTAAGTACACAAACACAGAAACAAATGCTTTGTGTCTGTTACTGAATATGTTGAGAATGGCATTTTTACTCTGCCTTAGAAATCAAGAAAAATATTTGATCCTCTTGGATTACACTAAAGAGATAGTATGGAAATGACCAAGTCTAGAAACTTTTTAGGTTTTCCTCTATAAACCACATATTTCTTCATAAACTAAACTCTTTGACTTATCTTCCACTTCTGTAGCCAGTTAGGGTTGCAAATTGCAACAGGCAATCCTTGCTATATGTCAACCAGCTGATAACAAATTTCATCACTACTCTTCTTTAATTTTTGTTAAATTTTTTTTTAAAAAGTTAGATAAAATTGGAAATGAAATTTAAAAGGAAAAAATGGCTAGGATTTATTCTGAGTGATCATTTTTAATTTATAAAAAAGATTGAAGCCGGGTGCAGTGGTGCAAGCCTGTAATCCCAGCACTTAGGGAGGCTGAGACAGAAGAATCGTGAGTTCAAAGCCAGCCTCAGCAATGGCGAGGTGCTAAGCAACTCAGTGAGACCCTGTCTCTACATAAAAACACAAAAATAGGGCTGGGGATGTGGCTCAGTGGTTGAGTGCCCCTGAGTTCAATCTCCAGTACCAAAAAAAAAAAAAAGATTGAAATTATTATTTTGAGGTATACTAATGTTAACTCACTTTCAGAGTGTGGGAAAAAATGCTCTACTTAACTCTAAAGTTAAGAACACCAGCAACTTGGACTGAAAACATGCATGTTAGTCTTATTTCAATGATTATTTTTTAGTTAGGAGCAAAGCATATTTCTTTAGATTAACTAGCAGTATTTAGGCCTCTTCCTTTATCTTCGGTCATATCCAAAAGAGAGAAAAAAGGCCCACAGTGGCTGGAGTAAAGCTACTTTTCATCCAGCATCTCAGCATCTGTATAATTAACTGTGATAGGAGGGCAAGTCCTCCTTTAACAATGATTTATTTAGCACTGGCTATGTTTCAAGAATTCTAGTACTGTTCAAGCAGTGTTCCAAATGGATAACTTATTTTGTCATAACTGAGGTTCAATTCCAGTAATAGAACACCCAAAATGCAAAGTGTATGATACATAAAAAAGTGATAGATGCTATAGGAAAACAGACATGAGAGAGAGTGCTGGAGACATGGGCTCAAATTTTAAGAGGGTGATAGGGGAACTTTAACTGACAAAATGACATTTAAGCAAAAGTTCTAAAATGGTAAAGTGACTCATATGGATAGCTAGGCAGCAGTGACAGTAAGTGAAAGGCTGTTCTCCAGGAATACCACATCTATTCTGGCTCCAGCACAATGAACAAAGTGATGAGTCTGCAGAGCTGGGGGCAGCCACTAGCCACACGTGGCTATAGAGCACTTGGGTGCATACCTGAATTGAGATGTATCCTTAGTGTAAAATACAGACTGCCATTTGAAGATGTAGTATAAACAAAAGAATATATTACCTCAATATTTTATATTGATTTCATGTTGACCTAATAATATACTGGACGCATAAGGTTAAATAGACTATGCTTAAAAATTGTCCTTTTAGTATTTTTTTAAAGGTGAGAACTAAAAGAATGTGGTTATCTACATATTTGTATTGGAGATTATTGTTGTAGGTCATTATAAAGATTTTAACGTTTATTCATGTTGAATTAGGGAGCCATTGGAAGGTTATGAGCTGAGGAGTGGCAGGACTTAAAGTACCTTTTGAGAGGACCAGGCTAGGTGCAATCCTGAGAATAGACGAAGAAGGATAGAAGGCAAAGAGCCTACTTGGAAGCCAACTTCAGTAATATTGGCAAGAGATGAGGTACTGTGAAATAGTGGAAGCAGAGTGAAGTCTGAATGATTTTCAGATGGGTGTCTAGGAACATTGGTGATGAACTCGATGTGGAATTTTGAAGGAGACAAGGATGAGGATGAGGTTTCTGACCTAAAGAGATTATAGATCTGGATTTGCCTTAGTTAATGAAGTTGGGGCCAACTCTAGGAAAAATAGTTTTAAAGGGCAGATCAGAAGTTCAGTTTTGGACTACTAAATTTCTTAATAATTTTAATAGAATATTCTGATGATTAAGTCACTTAATTGTATTCCTATTGCTGCTCATCTAAGTAATTTGTAATTATAAATACTACAGTAATTGGAATACTTTTGCATTAATTTCCTATATTTATAATTATTATGTTTAACCTAATTTCCCAGATTGTAATTACTAGGCCAAAAGATAAGGGTCTATTTAATGTTCTTGACCATATTGACAAAACTGCTTTCCAAAGAGATTATATAACTGAATACTTTAGCTTTTCCATACTATTACCAACACTGGATAGTACACTTTAAATAAAACTGCAAATTTTATAGATAGTTTTTTTCATCTTCATTTCCTTTTTAAATAACCTCAAGGTCAAACCTTGTTTAATATGTTGATGTAACCACTCTTCTTGCACATCATTTTTTTTACTATTCAAATATATTTATTGAATGTTTCTAGTTTTACATATTCCATCCTTCACTTCCAACTTTCCTGAGATTATTGATGTTAAACTATTAAGTGACAATAATAACAAACTTACTTTAGATCAACACACCACTTTAAATTGTCTGCATATTAAGATTTTAATAACTCATCTCCCAATTTCAATAGCTTTGTAAATAAAGAAGTAACCTAGACGAACTTTTATATTTCATTATTTTAGCATTGAACTATTCTGATTACCCATGGCTGTTGTTTCTATCCCCAGACTTACAGAATTCTTAGGATATATAAAAAGCCCTACTTTTATTGCTGAGTGCCTGGTTTACCTCTTCTAAACCTGGAAATTCACATAATCCTGAGTCGTTATCAAAGTACAAGACTAAGGGACACCAGTACTACTATACTTACTCCTATTTATTCCATCATTCTCTTTCTTTCTCTCTTTTGCTTTTTATTTCTCCCCTACCTCATCAGTGGTTCTTTATTCTTGATTCAATGTCCTTGTCCTTTTGACCTTTATAGAAGACACACATTCTAGGCCTAAACTATAGTAAAACATGTTCACAGAATAGCTCTGTTTTGGAATTTTTGACAAGATTCCATTTCTTTTGGTTTTAAAATACGTTTTGTATTCTATATAAATATGAAAATATAGATTTGGTTATCCATGAATGGAGAAAATTTTACCTAAGCATGGCATTTGTCAAAAAATAACACTTGCATATTTTTAGAGCTCATTAATGTCATTTGAATGCTGTAAATTTTCTTATCCTGGAGCTAAACCTGAAGGACCATTGTGTACATGAGCACAATATGACTTTGAAGTCAGATGACCTGATCAGTTCATGCTTTACCCATCACTAGATGGGTGATGCTGGGCATGACAGTATACTTCTCTAATATCACTTTTGGAACTTGTAAAATGGAAAACCACCATGATATTCAATTTTCAGAGATGATATGACCATTAATGGTCATGTGCTCATACACACAATGGTCCTTCAGGTTTTGTTCCATGATCAATAGTGCAGTCTCACATACTTTTAAACAATATATAAACATCAGCCAGACTGTTTATTAGTTCAGTAAAGGTCCCATTGACCTGAAGTCAGGTCATCCATTGCTGAGACTTACATGATATCTCAGCTAATCATCAAATATCCTTAGCATTTTTCTGAATAAAATGAGATATAAAATGATATAGTCAACCTAATAAACATGAACTCTCCTAATTAGTTTTCTTTTCTTTCATGTAACAAACATGCCCAGATATACTATCATATCTGGATAGGATATCATATCTGTCTCCCTCTTCTTTTTGGATGAATTTCATGAAGTGTCAAGTCTAAATAAAAATTCCTAAAGAGAGGTCTTGATCCAGACACGTAATTCACTGACTTGAAAGAGAACTCTAGTGTAGTTGGTGACAGCCATGTCTTTTTCTTGTCAGTGCATTTCTGCATCTGTGAATTAGGTGCAGAGAGTGAGGTTGGTCCAAAATATTTTCTGTCTTCTGGGAGATCATTTTCCCTTATCTAGTTCATGTGCTGCATTGTTTAAGAAGAGTTTCTCAGCCCAACACCTATAAGCCAAGCAGACTCTTGCTTTTTTGTATTCTCTCACTATTTAAGCTTCCTGTTCAATAAGAATACTTTTTTCTTCAGCAGTATTTTTGAAAACATGTCTGTATATATTAAAAATGCCTGCAATTTTATTTTGTCACATAGCACAAAAAATTATGCAAGTAAAGTCTGAGATAATGACTTGATATGTAAAAAGAGCATACAAAAACTTTAAAAATTCTAGTTGTCTAATAGGACAGCAATCTATTACCCAAAAAGAGATGTTTGGGAGTAAAAAGCAGTGCTAAATTAATTTTAAAAAGTGTTCACAGTATATAGCTGTGATAAACAGCTAGATGAATTCTAAGTTAAGGATCTATTCTTCCATACTACCAAATCTGTCAGCGATTTGAGAACAATTTCAATGTCCATCCACTCTACCTGCTGAGGGAGCATCACCTTCAAAATGACTTTACTTCAGATACCAACTACAACTTTGAAAGTTCTCCAAATCAGGTGTCTGAAAAATGTGGGTGTTACTGTAACACCCTGTAGCAAATATCTTTAGTTTTATTTTTTCCTTTTTAAAATTTTTGTTCTTTTTAGATATTCATTACAGTAGAGTATATTTTGATGTACATGGAGTATGACTTCCCATTTTTGTGGTTGATTTTATATGATGTGGAGTTACACTGGTCATATATTCATATATGAACATAGGAAAGTTATGTCCAATGAATTCCTCACAAAAATCAGGAAAACACTATATTATGATTAGAATTTTATTATAACTATAGAATGCAAATTAGAATCAATCAAAAGAAGACAACCATAGGACAAATTGTGAGAGTTATAAACACTAAATCATTCTCAGTGATGTTTGTTATCTCTGCAGCATCCACATATTATGGCCACCCAGACTCTTGGGGTCCATTGATTTTATTGGGATTAATAACAAAATGCCTGCATGTCTGACCTTGAATCACTACACCTTGATCCTCAGAAGTCAAACTATTGCCACTAGACTTCAGGTCTGGGTATTAGAACTGGTATGGTCTAGCTCAAAGCCCCCATCATAAAATACATCGAAAAATTGTCCAATGAACAAAATTTCAAGGCAAGCAATTATAATCCTATTCTTTATGTTTTAATTCCTGTTATCTTTTTCCTGTACTCTTTTGCACCATCTGATATTTTTTAGTACTCTAATTTTTCTGTTGTGGTTTTCACTGTATCTCTTCTGAAGATTGTAAAAACTTTGTTGGTTTATCTTGGGACTTCAACTTAGTTTTTTTTTTTTTTTTTTTTTTTACAGCTTATTTAAAATCACTATTTTACCATTTTTATTTGAAGTCAAAACATTACCAACATAGAGGCCCCTGACCTTCATTCTTTTATGCTACAGTTTGCTACATTATACTTACATATGCTGAAAATCCCATCAGACAATATTTACTTTCAACTTTCTACCACATTGTAAAGAACTTAAAAAGAGAGAAAGAGTCTATTGCATATTAAGTATTATAGATACAGAAATATGCATCACTAAAATATTAATCAATTCTATTCCTTCTCCCTCATTTCTGATGTTCCAGGTTTCTTTCTGAAATTGTTTTTGTCTTTAGAACTTCCTTAAACAGAGTTTGTCTTGTATTTTCTTTACCTGAGAATGCATTTATTCCATCTTCACTCCTGAAGGATGTTTTTTACTGGATATAGGGTTTAACTTGGGGTTGATTGGCCTTTTCTCTTAGGATTTAAAAACTGTTCTACTTTTTTTTTTTTTTTGTACCGGGGATTGAACTCAGGAGTACTTGACTACCGAGCCACATACCTAGCCCTATTTTGTGTTTTTATTTATTTAGAGACAGGGTCTTACTGAGTTGCTTAGTGCCTCACCGTTGCTGAGGCTGGTTTTGAACTTGCAATTCTCCTATCTCAGCCTCCCAAAGTGCTGGGATTATAGGTGTGCACCACCGCGCTCAGCAAAGCTGTGCTACTTTTTCTGACCTCCAGAGTTTCTCATGAGATCTGTAGTCACCCTGATTTTTGTTTCTTTATAAACAATGTGACATATTCTCCTAGTTATTTACAAAATTTTGCTTTCTCTTTAGTTTTTAGCAATATCATTAGGATATGTCCAGGCAGGGATCTCTTTGGTTTTTTCTCTCTTGGAGTCTACTTCGGATATTAAATCTGTAGGTGTGTATATCTTTTACCAACCTTGCCAAGTTTACAGCCATTATTTACACAAAGCTTTTCAGCACCACACTCTTTCTCTTCAATTTTTGGTATCCCAATAATACAAATATTAGCTCTCTTGCTGATGTCGCACAAGCCCTCTGCCCCAGGGCTCTGATATTGTTTTTATGTAGTTATAATTTATAAATGATAAATTCACCCTATGTAGTAACCTTATTAGTGTTCTTTATTTCTTCATGTGGAATTGAGTTATTGTCAGTTATATTTTCATTTCAGACAAGAAGAATTTCTCTTATATTTCCTTTTAGGAGAGTCTTTTAGAAACGATATTTTTAAGGTGTTGGTTATTTGGAATTTCTTGATTTTTCCATCATTTTTAAAGAAGTGTCATTTTGTACAGAATTCTTGGTTCACAGCATCATGTTTTTCCCAGCAGGCTGAAGGTTTTGCCATTGTCTTCTGCTGTATATTGTTTCTAACAAGAAATCTGATAATCTTGTTGAAGAGCCCTTGAACTTGATGATTCACTTTTCTTGTAGTTCATTATAGGTTCTTTTTCACTGTCTTTTAATGTTTGCTTATAAGGTATATTAGTGAAAATATCTTTGAATTTATTCTAATTGGAGTTTGTTGAGCTTTTTGAATGTGTAGATTAATATTTTTCATCAAATTTTGGAAGTTCTTGGTTGTTATTTTTTCAATATTTTGTCTAACTTTTTCTCAGCCTTCTTTTTGTCCAAAACTAATATTATATATCTATCTGTAAGGATCTGTTTATTTTTCTGCTAGCCAGAGATTATAGTATCAATTAATGTTTTCTTCAAATTTGTTGAGTCTTTCTTCTACCTGCTCAATCTACTTTAAGTCTCTTTTCTGAATTTTTAATTGCAGAAATTGTGCTTTTTGACTCTAGAATTTTTATTTAATTATTTTTAATAATTTATCTACATATCATAGGAGATTAATCCAAATTTTCACTTATATCCTTCAGATGTTCTTTTAAAAAATTATGTAAATATATATAACATAAAATTTACTGTTTTAGCCATTTTAATAATACAATTCAGTGTCATTAAATATGTTTACATTGTTTCACAAATATTACCATTGTCCATCTCTGAAACTTTTTCATCATTCAGACCATTCAAACCGAAACTGTATACCTACTATATATTAGAACTGCATTCCTTCTTACCCTAAGACCCACGTATCCACTATCTACTTTCTGTCTCTAAACATATGAATATTCTAGATATTTCATTTAAGTTGGATCACATGTCTAACATGTCATTTAGCATTTCTAATATATAATATCTAATATAATATCTAATATATCTAACATGTCATTTAGCATTTCTTCTAGGTTTATCTATGTCTTAGAATATGTCAAATTTTATTCCTTTTAATCCTAAATAATATAATATTCCTGTGTGTGCATGGGGGAGGGGCTTTGTTTATCCATTCATCTGCCTGTGGACACTTTGATTGTTTCCACCTCTTTCTTGGCTATAGTTAAGTGATGCTTCTATGGACTTGGAGTACAGATATCTATTTAATTACTTTATTCAAATATTTTAGGTGAATAGTTAGAAGTGGAGTTTCAGAATAATATGATATTTCTATGCTTTGTTTTTGATAAACTATTAACCTGTTTTCCATAATGGCTACACCATTTACATTCCTTCCAACATACCATTTTACATTTCCTGCAATGTACAATGCTTTCAACTTTGCTACACTCTCACCAATACTTGTCGTTTTCTATTAATGTTTATCTACATGGGTATAAATGGTATCTCATTTACAGTTTTTAAAAAATTTTTCCTTTAAATAATAATTCATGTAATTAGGATATTGAGTATCACTTATGTGCTTATTGGCTAGTTGTACATCTTCTGTGAACAGATATCTATTCAGAAATTAATATTTTAGATTAATTTTTAAATTAAGTTGTTTGCTTCTACAGAGGAGTTGTGAAATTTTTAAACATTCTGAAAATTAATCCCTTATGAGGGATTACATATTTGATACATATTTTATTACAAATATTTTCTCCCAATTTTTACATTTCCTTTTCAGTCTGCTGATAATATTCTTTGATATATTGTTCATTTTTTTACTCAGTCTTTTTATAACTTTGTTTTTCTGATTGCATAGTTTTCATTGAGGTGTTTTCAAGATTACTGACTCTTGCTTAAGTCTCCATTTGTCATATAACTTCTAGAAAATTTTTATATTTTTATTATTGTATTATTTTTCTGAATTTTTATTTTTCTTATATCTTTTTTAATATCTTCTATTTCTTTGCTAACTCTTTCTCTTTTAACCTTCATTTCAAGAGAATTTGTAAGTTTTTGAGAGTTGTTTTGGCAGTTTATAACATTTTCATCAAAGATCAAAACTTTGTGCCATCTTATTCTCTTATTCATCTTATTTTATATTACAATTCCTGTTGAGATATTTTTTTTTTAATTTTTTTTTTTTTTTAGTTGTAGATGGACACAATGTCTTTATTTTATTGCTTTGTATGTGGTGCTGAGGATCGAACCCAGGGCCTCACGCATGCGAGGCAAGCGCTCTACCGCTGAGCCACAATCCCAGCCCCCTTGTTGAGATATTTTGTGGGGATTTTTACGTTAAGAACTCTTTTTATTGTGCTCTGGAGATTTTGAATATTAAGTTATGTGATTCTGAGTATTGTTCAAATCCTTTGAAGAATGCTAACGCATTTGTTTTAGCAAGCACTTGCCCTAGTTAGCATCAAACATCATTTTCTGATGTTTTCTCTTATCTGTGGTTCCAGCATCTAATCAGTTCTCAAAGGCTAGCAATGGTGTTAAAACCTGTCTTATATGTGCACCACCTAGAAGTACACCTTGAGGTGAATTAGGTTAGTTCTCCAAAGTATTTCTATGCTAATTAGTATTAGATCCACACATGTACATGTTAGAAGTAAACTCAGAAGTTCATTAGCAATGAACTTTATGTGGTTGCTTTCCAAATATACTTTTATTGTGCAATATCCTTCATATTTTTCAGTTTCTGAGTATGCAAGAAAATACTAATATACAAGATTTGAGACTGCTATCTTAAAAAGATCTGTTTTCAAGGGTGGTTATTGGTTGACATTTGGAACTTAGATTTCAGAAGGCTTCCATCATTCCATCACAATAGTTGCTCATTCTGCTTAAACTATCTATGAAAACAATACAATTTAGGCTCTTTATCTGCGTTCATCATGGATTTCTGAAAATTTGTTAAATGCTAGACAAAAAGCGACTATGTGACCAGTTCCCAACAAAAAGCCTTTGAGTCTCTAATGAGCTTTCCTAGTAGACAGCTTTCATATGTGTTGCCATAATTTGTTGCTGGGGTAAAGTAAGCACATTCTGTGCAATTCTAACATGAGAGAACTTTTAGAATCTTATATCTATTTTCCTTTCAACTTGTCTCAAGCATCTTTGCCTTTGTAGATTTTGATTTTTTATCCTTTTCTTGTTAGAAATCATAGCCATGAGTACAATTATATACTGAACCCAGTACATCTTTCCAGTGAATCATTGAGCCTGGGAATGGCCTTAGGGACTCTCTGTTAGTCCACTTTTCATCTCTGTGACCAAAATACCTGACACAAATTTGGAGCAAAAAAGATTTATTTTGGTTTATCATTTCAAAGGTTTCATTCTTTGTGGTCATCCAGCTCCATTGTTGTGGGTCAAAGTTAAGGCAGAAGAATATCATGGCACAAGGACATGGCAGAGGAAAGCTACTCAGCTCACAGCAGCCAGGAAGCAGAGAGAGAAGGGAGGGGGATAGAGACAGAGAGAAGAAGACAAGAACAAAATATAGTTCCCGAGGGCATACTTCTAGTGATCCAGTTCCTCCAACTAGTCCTGACCTGCCTACAGTTCCTAGCACTTCCTGGTAACACATTCAGATTATTAATCCATCAAATGAATTAATCCAATGATGAAGTTAGAACTCTAATGATAAAATTATTTCCTGAAGCCCTACTTCTGAACATTGCTGCACTGGGGGCTAAGCCCAAACATGAGACTTTTTGGAACATTCCAGATCTAAACCATAATAGACCACAGTGTACTAGGGCTTCCCTTTATTGTTCTTCAGCTAGAACTATCTAATTCTGTCATTTTGCCACATTGGTGATCAAATAGTGGGAACACACACACACACACACACACACACACACACCAGCAACTGGGTTTTGTCTTATCCTCATTTTGAGCCACATTTCCATTGTACAGAGATAAATTTTTACTTAGTCTTTTGGATCCTGCAGTCTTATTATTTGTCCAATTTATTGATTATTTCTGAGTTGGTATCACTCAACTATTTCCTGTATTGACCATAAGCAGATGTCTTTGCTCCTTTCTATGTTTACAATCTTTTATTTGATGTAAGAGAACAGCAGAGTTTGAAGTAATCAATAATCACTATTCAATGTGGTGCCCTTATCCTATCTTGAGCTTAATGTATGATCTAAGTAAATTTGATCTGTAGCATATTTAATCTGAGATTTGTTACAGCTTTACATATATTCAGTCAGTCACTGGTTTCAAATACTTTGGGAGTGCTGTCAGGACTTTTCATTTAACAGATTTAGAATGTAAGCACTTGTAGAATTCTGGAGATCTCTTTTCCTTTACACCCCAAAATATCAGCTGAGTGTGAGAATATCTCTGCATTAAAGGCTGTGTGCCACCTTTTCTGGTATCTGTGCACTTTTCGTTGCTCTCCATCCCTGCCTAGGGCTTTCTGAACCTCTGCAGACCTCTCTATACTCTACTGACCTTCCATCAGTCTTCAGAGGGCCACTTCAGTGCACTAAGAGAAGGCCCAGTGACTCAGACAGATTTCCTTCTGGTCTTCTGTCCTTCAGTCTTGGGAGAACAGCTGCAGTGTCTGAAGACCCAGAATGACTGAGAGAGAGCTTTTTAGCCTGCTAGTTCTGCCCTGCACCTTCAGCAAGCTGCTTATATCTGTTAAAGAAACAGCACCTTTCAAAACAATCTTTCTTAGCTCTTCTTAGTTCTCTTGTCAGCCCTTGGCATACCACACTCATGCATTCAGTAAAAACCTGTGATAAAGAGTAGCACATCCATGCGTACCAGCATTGTTTCTGAGAATCCTTGGATTTCTAAACCTCCACACCAGACTATACATGCCCATAAAAAGTTTTCTAAAATTTATCTGTTTTCTTTTCTTGTTGTTGGTGGTGGCAGTGGGTTTTTTGTTCTGTTTTTTGAACTTCTGTCTAAGGGATATTTGTTCTCTTTACTCTATCTGCTAAGGATTCAAGCAATCATGGGTCTCTTTGCTCCTAAATAAAGTTGTTTACATTTTGGAATTCAATTCATTTAGGTTTCATTACACATTCTATTATTTGGTGAGTTAAACATAACAGTTTGATTTTGTAGACTCTGACTTGCTCATTCTGTTAGACTGGAAGGCAATAGATTGTTTCTCACAGTTTTGTACAATATAACTACCGAATAAGTTCTCAATTTTGTCTAATCTTGTACTTCATATAAATGGAATCATACAGAATATAGTGTTTTGCAATTAGCTTCATCTTGTTATTAATATGAGATTAGTCTATTTTTCATATAGCATTCATTTTATTATTGCATAGTTTTCCAATGTATGATGTAATCACTCTACTCTTTTTAGATGGATGTTTGCATTATTTCTACCTTGAGACAACTGTGAATAAAACCTCCAGTCATATCCTTTTCATATGTTTTGTACATATGCACTCCATTCTCTTGGAAATTTTCTTGAAGTAGAAATGATGGGTCAAAGTGATGGCATTATAATCATCTTTAGTAGATATTGCCAATTCTTTGATATACTTTTATCAATATGAACTCTCATCAGCAGTGTACAAGAGTTCCATTTGCTCTGCATCTTAAACAAATCTAAGTATCATTAGTTGTTTATTAGGTTTTCTAATTTTAGTCATTTTAGTGAACATGTATTGGTATTTCATAGTGATTTAAATGTGTATTTCCCTAGTAAGTAATAATGTTAAGCACTTTTTCATATACCTATTGGCAACTTAAATATCTTCTTTTGTGGAATTGTTACTCAGGCCCATTCGTCTTTTTTCTTTAATTATTTGAAGAAGCTCTTCACAGGCAATTAGAATAAGTACTCTTCAGGTACTCATATTACAAATACTTTTAACACTTTATGCCTCTATATACCTTAACAATTTAACATTTGATTAATTATCATATTAATAGCTTTTAAAGTTCCCATTTTAGGGAACTGTGATTCTTAAAAAGAAAGTAATTTCCCCAAGGGCACACACTAGTTGATTCTGAAGCAGACTTTACCCCATCATCCACTGATTCTGCTGATATTTACATGTGCTTCCCATTAGCAATTGCCTCTAAATAACAAATCAAGCACATCTTCTAAATGTATTTTTTCCTCAGGTTTTTCTGGAAATTTCTTCAATATTGAGGCTACCTAATTTTGGCAATAATTTTAATTATTTCTCCATATGTAACCTAATACTTCCAAAGTTTACACAAGGCTGAAGTTCTTTATCCCAGCCTGACAGAGTCATAAAACAGACTTCTCAAGAGGACTGCTTTTATGAGAATTGACAACTAAAAGTTGTCATAAATAAAAGTGCCTCCCCAAAAGCACTTTTATTTATTTATTTTTATTTTTTTGGCCCTCAAGTCTGATTTTTAAAAATCTAGTAAGTTGTGAAGAGAAGAGGAAAGCAGGGCAATATCACAAAATAGCATTGTGCCAAGAAGGACAGTTGAATCTCCTGATTATAGTATTTAACAAACATTAGTTATTAGAAAAATCAACTTAAAATGTGGTATTCAAATAACTTGGCAGGTGATAATTTAAGTGACACTATACATTCTTTTAATATTTCACTTTAACACATATAGATAATGTATAAATAATAAATGTTGGTATAGATATTTTTGAAAATGAAACATCAAAACAGTACTCTTTCAGTTGACTAGAATCACATGGAGCTTTCTGGCTCCCATTAATGTATAGACTTCAAATGACATTTTACACCGTTGGTTTATAATTACTAGAGACTGATGAACTCAAAAAAATGTACACTCCAATAAATGCAAATGAATGACTTGGGAATAATATATATGGTCATATTATAGAGATCTTATTTATTTTGTAGCTCTTTGGAAATCATATCTTCTGTATGTGCCATAGGTTTTTAAATGGGGTAGATATAAACTGCAATAAGTTACCATTTCTAGTCATTCATTCTTAAAATATTGGTGTGAATTTTTAGCACGTTTTGAGAGTCTGATCCTATTGATTTGACAGTAGTAGTGCTAGAAAGAGATTTTTCACTTTTTATTCATTTCTCCAACTATTACTTTAAAGATGGCATCATCATTTTTTCCTTGAGTAATTGCAAGAACTTCATTAAGATTCCCACCATTTCATTCAGCTTTACTTAATCTAATCCATTTTTTGCTACCTGGTTATTTTTCCAGCATTACCGACAGGATCCTGTTTTGGCTTTATTCAAAATCTCCCAGTGATTGCTATTTTATTTAGACAATATATTCCAATTGCTTTAGCTTGACTTTCAAGTTTACACATGACTTATACCCAAGTCATTATTCTCAAATTTCTTTTCCAATCATTCCTTTCACAAACTATTCAACACTCCTATGTCTCTAAGTTTTTTCACACTATTCACCATTGTGTTTTGAAGTTTTCTATTGAAATGCCTTTAACTTTCCCATTCTGAAAAATGACCTTGAAAAACATTGAAATACTAACCTTTTTTTAAAAAGAATTTTAACGATTTGTTTAATAGGCCCCCCCCATATACACACACACACACACACACACACACACAACATACTATAAGAAACTGAGGGAGATTATTTTAGCTCTAGCAAGTACTATTTGATATTATAATATTGTAAGGGTAATACTGTAACTGTGTGCTGATGTCCTAATTTTTCTATGCTGGGGAAGTCAATTCCTAATTCCTTATTAAGATGTATTCTTTAAGAAACTTGCCAAAAGTATAAGTGGCATGATTCAATCAAATGTGATAAATACAAAGAATTTGATAACTAAAGTGAGAAACAGACAAAGTGTGCTTATTTCTATATGTTCATTTCCTTCTTCACTTTTTTTTTTTTTTTTTTTTTTCTGTTAATTACAAGGCTATTTGCTTTGATGTTTGAAAATCATCTATAGATTAGTTTACTAAGCCACAAACCAATTACCACTAGCACCCATTTTTAAAGAAAGAAGCCAA
>PVHX01017012.1:23990-41407 GCA_004024805.1 Geosciurus inauris | reverse complement strand
ATGAAATTACATGAGTTATCAAATACACTGCTACATCTCTAGAAGGATGTTTATAAACCAAAATATTAACAACACTTAGTGGGATTCATAAGTATGCATTAAGTTTTTTTTGTACTTTCTCTTTTTTTGGTACCAAGGATCAAACTCAGGGGCACTCGACCACTGAGCCACATCCCCAGCCCTATTTTGTGTTTTATGTAGAGACAGGGTCTCACTGAGTTGCTTAAAGCCTCACCATTGCTGAGGCTGGCTTTGAACTCGCGATTCTCCTGTCTCAGCCTCTCTCAGTGCTGGGATTACAGGCATGCACCATCACACCCGGCTTCTCTTGATTTTTATTTTATTTTGCTTATTATCAATAGAAGCAATAACATATCTCCACTTTATAAATCTCTATTTGAAAAAATGTAACTTCACATCTAACATGCATTAAAGTTTAGAAATAATGTTTTCCATGATTTTTAGAGACAGTTATTCTTCATTTACCTCAGATAGATTAATTCGTTCAAATATAGTTGTTTTATTTCTAAACTTAGAGAAAAATGGACTTTGATAGTCAAGGAAATGAGGGAAAGTGACTTTTATTTCTGAATTTCCTTATATTGGTGAGATTGTTACATTAAAATGGAATATATAGCAAGTTTAGACCAATCTCTTTCATCAGCACATAAAACTTAAAGAAGAAATATTATATTCAAATATGCTTGAAAGCACCTGAGGACAATTTACTAATAGTTACTGCAAAGACACTCCAAAGATATCTTACCAAGGACATGTAATTTACGGTAAAGCAGTGAGTCTGCCGCACACTATCTTCTAAGATGACACAGGCATCTCTATCACAATGTAGAATTTTGAAATATTGTCAATTAATTATTGCAGTAAGAACTGTAATGTGGAGATATGCATACAGTAATTAGTGATACACCTTATAATGATGATGTTTTATTTTTCTTAGAATGTTTCTTCCTCAATGTTCAAAATTCCAGAAAAAGCATAAGCAGCTCATCAACTGGTAATATAAGAAAAAAGCATTTGTTAACCCTATATCAAAAACAGAAAAAAGACTAAAAAGATGTCTGGTTAAATATAAGTATGTTTAAATTTCAAGTAAATGATGAATATTTTTAACATACATAACCTTTTGCAGAATTATTTTACTACTGATTACTGTGTAATCTACAAAGAGTTAATGAAAAATTATTCTGAAAAATCATATGCCTCTTTTTTTGAAACACAGGACTTGCTACAAATACCCAGAGAGACTGGCAAATCTACAAAATGACAGCAAATTAAAGTTACAAAATTAAGCAATCATAGCTATGATGGTATTTTAATTCTGTCATTCTGTTGTGGTGACCATTCCAGATTCTTTTTAAATAAAAAATTGTTAAGACATTTTTTAAAGTCTCCTACTTGTTTTAGCTATGACAAAAGATTGTATTTTGTTTCTTCATATTAAAAAAATTTAAATTAATCCTTCATTAACCATCATTATATAAATAATTTTACAAAATTTATAAAGAAAATCAGCAAATGACGCTTAGTTTTCTACATCTTCCATAGAAGCCAAAACATATATTTTATATATTCTAATAAAAAATGTGTCTTAAGATTTTTTCAAATGCTGACATTTTAGATTCCATAATTTGTATTTTAAATTTTAAAAATACTTTAAAAGTATTTCCATAACTAATTCAAATTTTATCATTTCTGACTAGGTTTCCTTAAAACAATAAATGGGGAAACAGATCTGAAGCAAATTAAACAAGGACACACAACAGCAGAACTAGTCCTTGAATCTAATTGTCTCTCTCCAGAACTTCTGCCTTTTCCAGGACACCACGTGCTGTCACTATGCTTAGGGTCTACATTGTGGTATGGAAAGAGGAGAGGGTTTTCTTAACTTTGACAAATAAACCACACATGAAATAAAGGAAAGAGCTGGCTTAACAAAGTCTACGTGAAAGCCCTTAGAAGAACTGACAGCAATCTCAACATAAATGAATGGAACGGCATATTTGCCAAATAAGCTGCTGTCAACTCAGGTGGCTTTAATAAATAAAAGTCACCATTTAATAGCACCATTGTTCTATGACAAGGCAGCCTCCCTGAAGTATGAAATGTGGTGCTCCATTTTAAGAGGGAAACCAACAAACAGAACATAACCAGAACACAGACAGGACAGTCAAGATAACCATGGAATGAGGAATATTCACCTGTAACAAAAGGGCATTTAGCCACGTTGGAATATTCAGAGACCACTTGACTTATGTCTTGATGATATGCAAGGAAAGAATTAAGATTAAATGGTAGAAGATGGAGCAAGTCAGGTTTGGGATTATATAGGTAAATATTTGCCCTTCACAAGAATATTAAAAAATGGGATGGACTTCCCTCTCAGGTAGCAATTTCCCTTTCTGTGAAAATTCACAGCTTCAAAATGATAAATATGTATGACCACCTATTTGGATGTCATGGACATGATTACTCCAGAATGGACAGTAATCACTAATATTTCTCCATTCAAAGAAGCTCTTCGGTTTGGGCAAAATTACATACATTTTCCTAAACTAGAGTCTTTTTTTAATTAGTAATTTTATTTTGTTTGGAGCATATCCAGAAAATCCTAAATGCATAACACTGGACTTAATGACCTAAGTGCAATTATTAGCTTTTCTATTCAGCAACTATTCCTCTCTCCTTCCTTCTTTCCCTCCCTTTCTCTCTTTCTATCTCCCTCCACTTCTCATCCTCTTTTCCTCTTCCCATTTTGACTTTCTTCCCATCAAATATCTGCTTAGCAATTACTAAATAACCAATGAGATAGGTGCTATTTATTATCCACACCTATTTGTCATAGAAAAGTTAAGTAACATATTCAAGATCACCTAACAGATGTAGTTCCACGATATTTTCTCCAAACAGTACTTAAAATTGAGGGGGAAAAAAACAGGCAATGCGAACCAAAGCTCCTGTCCTAAGCAGCCAGGTTTAAGTCATAGCCAGGTGAGCAAAACATTCTAGAAAAGATCATTTATCTTTTTTTTTTTTTAAGTTCAGCAGAAGGAAAGATCATAAAATTAAATGAAATAACAAAGTTAGGAATGAACCCACCCCAAAATTATTTAGATGCCAAAGTAAGCCAATCCCAGCTGTTATTCTTTACTCTGGCTGCCATCCTCAGTAAGAGCAGCATGGGGGACTGCGGGCAACCGGCTGCAGTAGCAGCTGGGCCTATTTGTTAAGAGGAAAAAAATGGTCAGTGAAGACAAAGGGAAATTTCAGTGGTTAGCAGTGTAAATGGAACATTGGAGCCTGGATGGGGAGCCTCAAAAGTGAAGTGTAGCAGTGCTGTTAGCAACAAATTACAGTATTACACAAACCATTCTTAAGGAGGGTGCTACTCAGAAGTGCCTTTGCTGGCCAGTTTTTCCCACCCATAGCAAAACTTAACCAATAGCATTTTTGTGTTCATTTTTTTTTCATATTAGCACTATTCCACACATTCAAAAATGAAGCAATTTCAAGGTCTGTTCTAGCTATTCACTGGATATAAATTAGACAACAAAATGATAAATGACATTTTTAACCTAGAAAAACATCATGCAGTTATTATTTCTATACTGACTAATATAGAAATGGAGATGTCTGACAATCATGTACTCCAAAACATTAAATGCATATAATAAAATCCTAGCATTGTATTTACTTTACATCCTCTGAGACCAACACTATAACATGTTTATAGCATCTAACATGTTTCTTAGTGTTTACTGTTTTATCAGTGTGTAGATCTTCTTGTTGATAGATTCTCCAATTTTGTATTTCATCTTTACTTTTTTTCCCATTTCTATTGATTTTCAAGGCTTAGAGAACTCTCTCTTTTTCCTCCAGATATGAAAATTCTTCTATAATCCTAAAATATATCAGACTTCAGTTTGAGCATTCACATTTTGGAGCAAGTAAAAAACATTTGGCAAAAAAATCTGTCAAAAGCAGTGCCCAGTACATAACTTTTGTCTTACTTCTGAGAAATAGAATGACGAGTATGCAATTTCATTCTTTTAATTGGAAGCATAATGGACTTAACTATACTATTTTTCTCCTTCTTATGGCTACTTAAATATTATTTAGAGGGAATTTTGCTTTGTAGAATGATAAGGAGATCAAAGAATATGAATATGTTTTAGAAGTTTAAACATTGAGTCCTCATGACTAACAATTTATAATAAAATTGATAATTTGGGTGGCTTGTAAAATCCATTCTACTGATCCATACCCTAACTTCTCCTTCCCCTTTCTTCTTTTTGGAAAACATAAAAAATAACTAGTTTGCTTTCCCATATTAGTGAAAATATGCAATGTTATAGGTAACTCAGTAACCTCATAGAAAAAATCATAAGATTTGCATTTTTAAAAGATATTTTGTTTTAATTTATATTTTAAAAATGACTGATGTGGCTATTCTAAAACTATATCATATGATAAACTCGAGTTAGTCCAGACCTTAAACAGATGGCAAGCTCAATATTCTCATACTAATTCTAAGCAATTATAAAGTATTTGCCAGTTACCATTTATCCAAACAGAAATATGTATGACACATGTATTGTTATAAAGTTTGAGGCTTCTTTTTCCTCTTTGTCTTTTTGTTGTTTTTATAATTTTGCTAAGAGGTAAGGTAACGTAGTTATGTCACTTTCATCAGTAAGAAAGCTATTTTCAATAGGAATCATTTTTACTTTCCATTATTTTCTCCAATATTTTCTTTAAAAAATAAATTATTTTTGCTTTGTTCAGAATGATAGCAATGATTGTTACCTCTCTACATACATAATTTATTTTGATAGTTTCACTTTAATTTCTAAAAATAATCAAGTGTTTCCCATACCCATTTTTATTTACTCCTTATAAGTAGCAAGGGACAGTGTTTCTTCTTCTGAATTGACACTATTTTTTACATTTCTGTTTATATATATTGTTTTACACTTTTATGCAAGTGCATTGTATTTAATTAGTTTGATGCCAACAAGAAAAAAATAAGGTATCAAAATATATTGGAAATTGATTCTGATAAATTAAGTACAAGTATAACAATATTTTTCATTTCTTACAGACATAATAAAATTTTAGTAAGATAAAATTTTAATTAGTTCTTTCTCAACTTAAGTTAAAATTTGTTATATAAACTAAGTTTTCTTATAAAACTTATAGCTATATTTTTTTCTTCAAAACAAAATCCTCTTGCTTTTGGTCATTTAAGCATTCTTCAAAAATGAAGATGTTGTCTAAGTTATTACTCTCCCAATTCTTTCTTTGCTTTTTGCTTAATGCAGTATTCATATGTTAGTTCTTTGTTACTTCAGTTTTTCAGAAGGGGAATGAATGTGAGGTTATATCGGACATTGGGAGATCATGACTAGAGAAAATGAGAGAAAAGATGAGTGACATGTGACACAATCGTGTGAATGGCCCAAATGAATTTAAACCACTCTCTGCCAAAACCTCAAACTGTGTCTTTCAATAATATGCAAATATTTTCTGAATCATTTTAAAGCAATTCTGGATTTCTCTTCGGAACTTTTCCAATAGAAGACCTGATGTCAAACTGGAGCCTCATGTTTTAGAGGAGCAGGAGTCTTCTGTTCTACTTATTCACCTTCTGAATGTTCCCTAACCCCATCATTTCATTTTTTTGCCATCTTTGTTAGGAACATATATGATATTCAGAAGAAAAACAAATTAAAACTGCCAAAACTGATGTTATTATACATAACAATAAAATTCTAGACATTAAATACAATATATAAAATATATTTACGGAGTATCTAAAGTTCAGTAGATTCTAAGAATCCAAAGTTATATTTTGCATATGAAGTGCCCCTGGAAAGCTCATCAGCCAGACAATACAGGACTGTTCAGATGCAAAATGATTAGATTAGAAAGTGGTAACCTAATCAGTGATGGATTAATTATTTGGAAGGACTAACTAGTTGGTAACTATAGGCTGGAGGAACAGGTCACTGGGAGTAGCACTGGTCCTAGCAGCTTTCTTCCACCATGATATTCTGCTCACTTGGATTCAGGCCTATAGAGTCAACTGACCATGAACTGAACCTCTGAAACTGTGAACCAAAATTAACTTTTTGTCCTCTCAGTTGTTCTTGTTGGGTCTCTTGGTCAGTCATGAAAAGTAAACACTATAATAAGCAATATGATACTTTTTTCAAAACCAACAATATAATAAAACAAACAATATAACTAAAACAAAATAACTAAAACAATATAATACTGTCTTCAAAAACTTTAAAAACTCAAAATCTACTTGTGAATTTGCAGTAATCACATTACTCATACAAAGAAAATGACAATCTCAAATCCATATAAAAATGGGGAGAATTTAATTTAGCATGAGCAAAGAACATGTGTCATACATGTGTATAGTGGAACTATGAACCAAATGGAATTGAGTTCCTTAAGTGCCTAGGGGGGATGTGTTTCTGGAGGACACAGGGCTGCATCCAGAGGATGACTATCAGAGCATGGCAAGATGGTGCAAAGGCAAGGCAAAACATAGATCATTGGCTTGTGGCTTCTTGCCCAGCCTCCTACTACTCAAGACTGAGCTCTGGTTCTCCTTTTAGTCTCAACTCCATGCTTCCATAGATCCTGTCTCAACATGTAGTATATATCAAAAAAAGAAAAATCTTGTTTTATTGTGACTTTTCTCCTTTTAAAACTAGATCTTAAGCTTCTAGGGAACAGGGTTGGGGTAAGGCTGTGTGTGTAACTCCTTATTTTAAAATCATTTTAGATTCAATGGATGATTATAAAGTTAATCCAGAGAGTTCTCATATTCAGTTTCCACTATTATCAACAGCATATTTATATGGCAACTTTATCACAGTTAATGCACCAATATTGACACATTATTATCAAATCCAAACTTTACAAAGATTTCCTTAGATTTTACCTAATAACCCTTTATTATCCCAGGATCTCATTAAGGATGTCATATTACATTTACAAAACTGTTTTTATTCTTAAAATCCTACCCGGATGCTCAGTATCTAAAGCATTGATAAACCTCACCCAATATTACTGGGACTAGAGAAAGACTGAATGAACATAGAGGCTCCTAAATCCCTGATGGGGGAGGTCAGGATGTACAGTAAAGACATGAAGCAGCAAGTGGCATCCTAACACCATTAGTCCAGGAAAACTTCCCACTGAGAAATGAAAGAGTTTTTGAATCTTACAAAACACTTGTCCACATTTGACCACTATTAGATACTTTCTTATCTGAACTCAGTATAGCATGACAGATCACAGTTTACATCATAATTATTAAAAGCATGCTTAACTTACATACTAAATTGTGATATACAATGACACACACATCATGTTTAATTTTTTAAAAAATAAGTAGAGAATGGTATTACAATTAGACATCTATGAATGTAAGTGTATTTATCAAGACCAAAGTTATCATTTGGACATGTAAATAAATGTCACTCTTACCTAGGTGGTGGACCTCAGGGGGAGAAATGAAAAAGGTAACATGAATGTGAGGCTCCTTTGTAGCATCCTCTTGCCCAGTGGGCCCTGCTTCTCACACTTAAGTGTGTGCTAACAATCCCCTAAAAGGTTTGTAAAACAGAAATTCCTGAGGTCCAGTATTATTGACCTCACAGAAAGAGCTTCCAGAGGATTCAGATGCTGCCAGTCCATGGATCACACTTTGTGTAGCACTGGTTTAATGCCAGTTTCTATCTACTCTCTGTCATAGCTTGGGAGGAGAGCAGGAGAAAATCAGTAACATCTCCTCCGCAAGGAAATTCAATAAAACCTTCCTTCAAGTCAAGTATTTAGCAGTAGCTCTACCTCTAATAAAACTTTATAATTTCATCCTTCTGACCATAATGGGGAAACAAACTAAAAGCAATTTTGTTTGTTTAAAATTCAGTAAATAACAAACACTCATCCAGTAAGTACTAGTTTTAGAAATGAGTTGAATAAGAATTTTATTGTGTCCACAATGTTCTTAAAAAAAAAATGACTCTTTGACCACAAGGAGCTTAAAAACATTTGAAGGCAATTACCTAAATCAATATTATAAATATAATAAGAAAATACCATACATTTATGTTGTGATGCATTTAAATTTTTTCTGCAATAATCATATGGAATAGTGTTCTTTAGTCTCTGTATAATTATGAAGAAAGTAAGTCTCAGACATTCAGTGATTTAGCAAGAATAGCACAGCATCAAATAATATGTACTACAGATCCAAACCCAGAATTTTAAGATTGTGAGCCCCACTATTTCCACTACAACATGCTGTTTCCTGATAAAATTTTCAAAAGTATTTTGGAAAAACCAGACATACAGGTTGGTCTGTAAGGAGAAGAAAGGAGTCTTACATTTCCAGAATTAGAAAGAACCTGAGACATCACGTGGTCCATAATAAACTTTTTGAATCAGGAAAAGAGCAATCAGGAGCAGTAAATAGCTCTATGTAATGCCATGAGCACATTTCTATTTGGCCTTACACCCACAGTGCATCTTGAACTCAGAATTTAAAGCCTTCATTCCCATCGCTTCCTAGGAGGAAACCATCAGAAGCAAAAGAGTCAGCATCCCCAGCTGACCTCTATTTCCTGTCTCTTCCTATTCCACTGACAAGTAACTAATGTTTAGCTACAGAGTACTTTGGCTGGTGAGTTTGGCTTTCTCCTTTTTCAGCGCCCTAACCCTTATCCTCCCCATTACCACACTCCCATTATGCCTGTGAGCATCAGCTTCCCACCAGAAAAATTGGGCTAGAGAGAGAGGACATGATGTACAGGTGGGTATGAAGCTCTCCATTTAATATTTCATTACCTCTTAAGTCACAGATTTCAACAAATTTTGAATGCCTAGTGAGTGTAACTTTTTTAAAAAATTTAAACATGTCTTCTAGTCATCAAAACAGACAACAAAAATATAACAAATATAGGAGGCAAACTGAGGCCCAATGAATATATATCATTCACAGCAAATGTCTACTTTCCACTTTTGACTTAGAGTGGGAAAGAAATAAAAACCATCTCTCTGGAAAATAAGTAGGAAAGGAGGAAAGAACAGAAGTGGTGACAACCACACCACTGGGTAGTCAAATAATGAAGTGAGAAGAGAAAGCAGGAAAGAGGGGTGGTGATAACCCAAGAATGGCAAGCACATGGAAAGTAGACTTCAAAGAGGAAGAAGACTGAGCACAGAGGAGAGCAACGGTGTGTCCAGAGGACTTCTTAGGGCCCTGTAGCACGGAGGGGAAAGAGGGTGAACAGGCAGGGAAAGGCCCAGCCCTTCTCCTAATGCATGTTTTACTAAAGGAGCCATAAATAGTTGGTTAGGGTTCTTCATTTCCCCTGGTACTCTTTTTACCCCAGCCCTTATCAGACTGCCCTTTGAAAAGCACAGCTCTAAATTATTCTGCCTTATTCATGTACCCACTCAATGGGTATTTAGTGAAAACCTACTAAGTGCCAGGAACCAGGCCCTGCCCCAGATATTTTTGTCCTGGGGAAGGCAGAACAGAAGACTTTCTTTCACTTTCAAAGCAAACAACACACGCTGAGCTGATAGCTGCTTATAGGACACTATTTAGTTTAACTTTGGTCAGTGTGGTCCGTCTGGTCTTTGTAGTATTAGTTCCATTGTGCTTTACAATGCTGGGTCCACAATTACCTTTGTTAGTAACAGTTTATTTTACAGATTTGGTCTGTTGTCTCCAAGGTGCCAGCAGATAAAGTTCCAACTTTCCTTAAATTATTAACAAAACAATTCTACAGTAAATAACAAATGTGCCAGATCCCAATGCCTCTATTTCTTCTAGCTATGTACTCCACTAAGAGCTGGCTTTCAGGAAAGAAATTCAAGTAAGAATCTATGACAATTAAGATCATCTTTTTTAAATCATGAGTTAAAGATTAGTTCATGATTAATTGCTTTTAGAATAAAAAAGAAAATCAGCATAGACTATTTCTCTGAATCTCCTCTGATTCATTGAGTAATTTATGAAAAGCTTCCTAAGAGTTAAGTGTTCTGCCACAATAATTCCCTCTATGTCTTGTAATGTTCTCAAAGTTCTGCCAATTATGTTACACTGTTTTAGAGATGAGAAAATCCATACTTAGAAAATATAAGTAACTTACTCAAACCATATATCCAGAATCCAGATTCAAAGTGGTTATGCCTCTCCAAAATCTAGGGTTTTCAGCTCAACAAAATTAGGATGTGACAGTGTCTGGTAATAACTGAGTTAAACTATTTTCTATGTTTACTGTTTGAAGTCCATGAGCCAAGTCCTTGAGCAGAAAGTACTGATGGCTGAGAATTTAATTACAAGGAAGAGAAGCAGAAATAATTTCTAAGTGTCTGAAATCAGTCAAGTCAACAGATTTTTCTTTTATTTTTTCCATCTCTCTGTGGAGGTAAGATTACCAGGAAAAAGGGGGTCCTGATAATAGGTAGAAATATGAACCAAGCATTTGAACTCAGGCTGAAAAGTTCTTGAGTAATCCCTGTCTTGGCCACAACAGGGCCTTGTGAAGGCAAGTGATCAATTCCAGAGATGTCTATTCTTGAAATGATCATATTCATAGACAGAAAGTGTTCTTGCAATATCAGAGATTTTCTGTAACATTTGGTTTAAATGTGGTATTGACATATCTTTTCCACTCTGAGTCAAGAATATCCTGCCTATAAAATATCCAGTCTTGTTACTGTCAGCTTTATGATGAGTATAGAGAATAATGCTTGCTTTAGCCTAAGGAATAACTAATGACATCAATAGTTCTTCTTATGCTTCAAATGTTTTTTAAAACTATACCATGAAAATTATTATAAAAATAACTAACCATCATCAGATGTCATGCTAAAAACTACTAACAACATTGTGGCCCTGTCTATTGAAACTAAGAAAATAATCTAAATATTCAGTGTGTATCCTTTGGCAAATAAGTAGTATAATTTCAGTTTTGTTCCGTTTTTAACTCTGAGGCTGAACTTTCAAGGTCACTTTAACACTGCGGTTGCTACGTATTAAGGGGCATGCATGCATGCAAAGTGCCATTTCTGGATTCCTGTGGACTAAATCCCTCTACTAAACCACAGAAGAGCTAAAGATAAAGGAGTAAAGCTTTGCATACTCTCCTACCAAGAAATCCCAGTGTTGACTCCTGCAGATATAGTTGATGAAATAAAACTGACTCAATAGATCGTTAACAATTTCCATCCATAACAACCAACTTGACGGTTTGATGTTTGGGTATGTGATGACAGAACTGAGGCCATAGAGCTCTAATGTGATCTCCTCCAAGAAAAAAAAAGGCCCTCTCCTACTCTTAGGCAGAATGACATATCCAACATGGAAAGCAAAATAACATATTTTTGAAAGAATGTTTCATTATAACAAGGCAACTAGTGCATATATTTATTAATCAGATTAAGAACAGGTATTGGTTATACTTAATATGTAGAACACTATCCTCATAAAATTTTTAAAAATAGTTGTGCACATATAAATTATGCTTCAATCTAAATTTGGTACAGTTCATTTATGGATTCAATTTACTACTTTTCCTAACTTTGATCTCCCCTCATCCTAATTCTGTACTAAAGGATTTTCCTTCAGAAATACACAACATACAGATACAAACTGAATAATTTAAAACATTCAGGGACTTTTGTATATCTAGACACATTGATGTGATACATGGGCAATATTTGTAGCAAATATTAAAATATTTAGAATAACACTAACATCCTTGCATGTACCTTGTTTACAGAAAGCATATTTTGTGTACACCAAACTCAACAAAATATGTTGCAAAATCTTTACATCTTACCTAAAATTTTTCTTTAATATAAACTGTTTCTTACTACATCTACCATTTAATTCTCCCTGATGGAGTTTTGGTTATGTAGGTTAATGCTTACTCCTGGGTTCTGTTTAATGCTTGTATTTATGAATCATACCTTATGACCAGTTTTTATTTATTAACACTCAGGAATGTGTGACTAATATCACTATTGATAACACCTAGTTATTGGTTGAGGAACCAAAACTATGAGCTGGTTCAAGAAAAACTGGCTCAGTCACTAAATCATTTTTTATTTGCTCTGGATAGAAAATAAACACCACAGTCTCCAGGATGGTCATTCAAAACTTTTATTTACAATTTTTCTCTTTTAGGATCTTACGTCAATTATTTTCTTACAAATGAGAGAATTCCCAAAGTGTGTGATATGAGTGGCTTTGTGTAATAAAAGGATATATGTATACAATTTTAGAGCATCATAGTTATATATAGTAGTGAGTTTCATTTTGACATATTCATAAAGGCATATAACATAGTTTTCTCAATTTCAATCCCTCATACTATGCCCCTTCTCTCCCTTACTCCCTCCACCCATCTCTTCCTCTACTCTAGGGACATATCTATACTTAAATAGCAAAATTTATGACCCATGATTATTGTAAAATGCAAAGATGATGTAATGATCTTCTAAGTTGTAATAACTAGAAGGTGAAGGTATAAAAGCTAGAATTCAGAGTGACTGTAATCTACCAGGGAAAACCATACATTCTTATGCTATTTAAAATCAACTTCTCTTTTCTATATTAGCATCATTCTAGCATTTAGTGAAATCTAAACTCAAGTCATTTCCAAGGGCTACACTCCTTAGGATATGTTTCCTTCCAACATTCTTAATTTATATTTGTCTTCAAGAAACATTTATAATATAAATAAATTTTAGGTTATAAAGTACATTGATAAACATTGTTTCATCGGACCCTCTCAAGGCTCAGTGAAATATACTAGGAAAGCATCATTCTACCTCTGTTTTTCAATTGAGGAAACTGAGGCACAGACAATTATCATTATTATAAGTAGGAGAACTAAAGCTAGAGTAGATAACTCTGACTTCAAATGCTGAGTACTCTGAATTATTACAAGTCTGTATTTAAATAGTTATTGAACCCAGATACAGATACACTAAGATTCTATTGAACGTTTTATGTATATGGTTTCAATATTTAAATTTTCATTTATAATGTCATCTTATTTAAGAAATGATCTTCTGCTACAACCATGCCTTTATTTAACTATGTCTTTACCAAACATCCCAAGAGAACATTCTCTGCTTAAGCAGTCCTTTTTGGTGTCTACAACTGCATCCTTCCTTATGGGAACTCTAAACACCTACCCCATCTGCCAAACCCCCGTGATTGGATTTCCTTGATTGAATTTTCCCTTGATTGGGACTTTCCAGATGCACTGGGATTTCTTCTTTGACATAGGTCTTTGCTCATTTATTTTTTCTTCTTTGAACTCCATTATCAAGAAGGTCATTTTTGTCTTCCCTGTGACTTCATTAATGCAGGATGATGAAAGATAAGGAGATAACAGATATCAATGTAGGGAAGTGTCTGAATCCAACCAGGACTCTTCTTTCAATCTCTTTCCTTGATCTATCATGAGGATTACAGCTATTTTTCAAGAAAACTTTTAGAGCAGAACACTATAACTTAATATTAATCACACCAGTGCTATCCTCTTTAGCTTGAATAAAATTACCTATAGTGCATAACTACCCATGAACTTTTGAAAATTTCCCTGATACAGTCAGTCTCAACTCAAAGCTTGACTATAATTCATTTCAGAGCAGGACAGCATCTTGCCATTTTAATCATAGCTATATTTTATTGGTTAACTCAATTTATTTTGTACTTACATAATTCGTTAAGAGGTATATGCATTACCTGAACAAGAATAATTATTTTGTCTTTTCATCCATTAGACTTGCCCCTAAGTTATCATATTTTATTAATATCAAGGTAGGCTGGGATATCCAGCAAAAAGAGGGAGGAATTTAATATGATCCCATTGCAGGAGGAAGGCAGTGAGAAATAGGATAAAAGATGCTGCATATCTCATACTACCTTTCAACTTTATCTTCTTCCATTTCTGCCTTTTCACCTCTATACTCTTACTGGCCCTTCTCTCAAGCTCTATTGAAGAACATGTCATTTACAGAAGCAGAAAAGAAGGGAAGAGAGGAAAAAGGGTATTCCCTGGACATTTTATTGAATACATTTTTATATAAATTAACTCAAGTTATGTATATGACACTTAAACTTTCTCCTCCTTAGATATTTTTGTTCTCAAATAACATCTTGAAAATGGAATATAGAAGAAAAAGTGATTGCTTTTCTCTCATATGGCCAAATCATGGCTATGAAAAGAACTATTGGGTTAGTCCAACAGACCACCTCTAGGGAGCCTTCTGGATTACCCTGCTGGGTTCAGACGGCACCACAGAGGTGCTGTGTCACATATACCTAGTGCATTTTACGTTGGAAGACCACGCAGTCAGCTACAATTTCAATCATCTAAATTTACTCACTACTAGAAATTCACCATTACACACATCATTCAAGACAGCACAAGATTAATCTGAAATAGATTATTTCTAGCTTTTTAATACCTCTGAAAAGTCTACTGAATCTAGAGTACAGAGAGGTAAATGAGTTATTTATTGTACTAGACTGAGTGCTCCTGCTCTGATACTCTGCATGTGTTTTTCTTTTCTCTGAGGCACCTGTGGTTCTGCAGGCATTTGCTGCTTCAGATTGCATCTCTAGTGTGATATTGTAGCTGGAGGTGCTAACTAAATTGCACAAGTAAGAACATTCTATTCGTAGGTAATTCTATACTGTCTTTTATAAAAGTATAGTATTGTGCATTTTCAGCAGGTTCTATTAAAGCTTAAGGTTAAGGAAAACCAAAGGGAAATCTTGAGGGAGTTTTCAGTCTACCACACACATAGGTACCAGCAATCCTACTCCCACACCATATGATATAACTCATAAAATCAATTATATTTATTTATTTGATTAAGAGAAACATCATAAAGAGGAGCTTGGTAATAATATAATGCATAGCACTTATTTTTATCAGAGAGCTTTGATATGCTATGACCAAATTACAAGCTCTCCTATTAAATATCAAATGAGGCAGCTTGAAAACATATTGATATTGAGGTACCAAAACCCAACTACTTTTGTAATAAGGTATAAAAGGTTAGGCACAACAGAATGGTTGCTGGACAAAACTGGAGGCTTATCCACTTGTTTACATAAGAAAAGCAATCAATCTTTTACCCTTATTTTTTGTCATCCTCATTTGTCCATATCCCTTCACATCAAATTTTCAGGTCTTGATATATTTGATCATACTTCTTAGAAATAAATATCATGATACATCTTTCCAAATCGAAGGATTCTGTGTTAATGCTGGATATTACATTTGAAATACTTTAAAATTTAGTGTCATTGTGTTTCTTAAATTTATGTTATCTAGATGTTATAGGAAATGTATTTAAAATAAGAAAATATCCATAGTTTTAACCATTCTAATAATGAGAAAATTCTATAGTTACATCATCCTAACCATAGCCCAATAAAAAAGACAAAAACACCATTCATGTAATATAAATTTGAAGCTTCTCTCTTTGTTCCACCTTCTGGTAAATATTTTACCTTTACTTGGAAAATACAGAGTTTCTATTCTTCCATTGTTGGGGATAATTTAAAAGCTTACACAAGTGATAAATGGTTCTTATGTAATCCTCATTATTGCATCTGTTATCTCTTTCAATGGTTGGTAATATACATAGGTTTTTCCTGGCAATTGATTCCAAATTTCTTTTAAGTCAACAACAGTCACTCAGAGCCTGGGTTTCATTTGTTGTTTGTTTGTTTACAGGAGGAATCACCAAACCTATTCGTGACTGGCTTTTACTGAGCCCCAGGCAAAACCTATCTTTTGATCATTTATTTATGAGTATGATGTTGCTTTACAAGACATAATTGCAGAATGAAATATTTAAACACTCTGATAGAGCGTCAGTAAAGCAAGGTGAATTTGCATTAAGAAAGAATGGATGCTAGTGAATACTAATACTTTAATAGATGCTTCAGTTTACAATGATTACAGGTAAACTCCATGTTTAACATATTTTAATAATAAAGTCAACCAGAAAGGTAATTTATATTAGTTGTTCGTCATTTAAAATATGGGGTGATGATTCTGTTATCATGGGCAGGGCATCATTTTTCTCCTTAGGACTTCCCTCATCCTCAACAAAAAACAAACTGTACCTCTATTTTTAAAGCCTTTCCCAGTAGTCCTGCTGTGTCCATTATGCACACACTGGTATTTAAATACCTGCTGCTAACTTGGTGAATTCCGCCTCTTGGGGCTTTTGCAACCTGTTTCTATCTTTTTCTGTTCTGTTCACTAGTGAGTGAACTTAATATTTATAAGACAGAAATAACATCTCTAAGTTGGCCTGTGATTTTGCACTATTTTCAGATGAGGTAAGTATACTGTGTTGATTACAGGTACTTAGACTTTCAGGTAAGTTTTGCAATATAATGTTCCAGGTGCACTTTAAGGGTCTTGGCAGACCATAAACCTGTATTAAATATCTATATACTTTTACATTTTTTTAACAAAGGATCCGAAAAGGTAACCTACCTTTATGTGACAGGCGTAACCGGGGGTAGGGGGTATCCGCTGCGCGACCTCCTGGCCAAAGCTCCAATAAGTGACCCCACAGGAGCAAGGTGATAGCGCGTCCGGCGGATGCCATGCTGCGGTCTCAGGGTGCAAGCCCTCCGGAGTCTCACTTTAAGGCGGGTTTGAGTTTTACTTAGGACTTCCCTCCAGGGGCAGCGTGCGAGAGGCTTTGTCAGAAATCGAACGTGTTGTCATCAGAAAGCACAGTTCCGAAGTGCCATTTGTCAAGCTGTATTTGGACAAGTAAAACCTTCCTTTCCTCAGGACAGTTGCTTAAAAGCCTGGAGCAGGAGAGCATGCCGCGGAGTGCGTCTTCAGAGCCATGTCCTGTCTGGAGCTGTCTGCAGTAACTACACCGCGGACTGAGGAAGAAGCTGGATTTTTTTCAGTCACCGGCAAGCGTTTCATTCAGAAAACAAACCCAGCGCACGCGCTACCTTCCCCCTTGGAGATCTTCCCTCCGTCTCCCTGAAGGCTCTCAGAAGTCAGCCTCTTGCACCGACTTGCTAACAGATAGTTTAAATTCACGTTTCCCCTTGCTAATTAAAAAGAAGTGCCATTCCCTCTAAGAGGTGCGGGATCCACCCAGCAGGGATGCCGTCTGTCAGTGCGCTGTTTACAGGAAAGTTCAGGCAGGGTTGAGCAGCTACTTGCTGTTTCTAGGAAGTATTTCTGGTCCACGTGCCTGCTCCCACCTCCCTCTAGTTTATATCTGGCCCTGTTACTCAGCTTCTGCGGACAAGTCCGCGTTTGGCGGGGCGGGGGCGGGGCGGGGGCGGGGGC
>PVHX01017012.1:0-23890 GCA_004024805.1 Geosciurus inauris | reverse complement strand
ATCCAGCACCCCAATCAATTTGTTCACTGTTTCCTCAGTCTTTTTTCACGATTAAGGTTTTTGTACTGCTTTCATCTTAGAAATATTATTTTTAACTCTTTTGAGGAAAGTGTTTCAAGAGCCTGGGAGGAAAATCATCTATAATTGTTTCATAGGTTAGAATGAAATTATTTGCTCAGGGTAATTCTTCAAGTCAAAAGCACCTTCTTTTCCCTAAAGCAAAACACAAATATTACTTCAAGTATAAGAAAAATAAATTTTGTAGTAATGATCTCCTCAGTAAGGTAACTGGTAAAAGTTGAGGTTGTCTACCCAATGATTCCCTTGTAAAGCAGTTATTAGAAAACTCAGGATGGGAACTACCTTAGGATTCAACTGCTGTGCACTTTCACAGTTTATTTTCAAGACACTGTGTTTGTGTAAATAAACTTAACACAATGGGTCAACTTTACAATCTACTTTCAATCAATCTCAAAAACTAAACCAAACACTCTGGAGTGGTTGGCATGGAAATGAATGGCATTATTTCAAGATATCAGTGAACTGGAATAGATATTTGATTTCATAGTTGAGAATTCAATGGTAAACAAATGGAATCAACAATGATAATTTTTTCTTTTTCTGTATTTTAAATTGTAATGAGTAAGGACACAGAATTTGAGAATTATGTGTTTAAAATCATGTGATTATAGTAAAAAGATAACTCAGGTAAGCTCAATACTTTGCATTGTATATGAGCAAAAAGTACAGCCAGTTATTCTATGGCATTTTTCTAAGCATAATGTGTTCTAATACAAGCAGGGCATATTTAGCAAAATGTAAATGTCACTGGATATTATAAATAATTAGATTTCCAAGGTCTACAAAAGATAACAAACTCTAAACATTATTTAACACTAAAGCAAATGAGTATTTAGAGACTTTTAACCTGGGGTGGTCTCTGAAGACGCTTGCATATTTTAAAAGCCAGGCTGATGAGCCACAGACCTAATTGTGATATGCTGTATCTTCCAAATCCTCCTTTACTGTCTTCCAGAATTGAAGAGTAAATAGCAGTTTTTATATGCATTACTCAATGGCAGGATTCTGGGGAAAGTAAATGTGGTACCCAAAACTTTTATTATAAATAATATCCATATTCAACTGAAATTCTACTTAAGATTGAACAATGCCTGTCCTAAGTCTATTATGAAATTGAGACAATATAAGACATTACAACCATTTCATTAAGATACAAAGTCATACTATTAAATGCCAATGGGGAAATATATGCTATTAATGTCAAGGTTTGTCTTCAGCTTTATATATCATCCTTCAGTTTAGGTTACAGCAATTCTGAAATACATGGAAGAACAATGGATTTCTTTGGGTTCCTCAAAATGTGCTTTGGTTTATTTATCAGTCATCACTGTCATTGCACATTCCCTTTTATCTTTTCTATGCTCTTCTACCTTTCTATCTCACACAAAACATACAGATAATACAAAAAAAAATTTGCCTATTAAAAAAAAACCTGAACATTCAGAACTATCCATAGCCTCAGGTTTCCCCATCTGACTTTAACCACTAGCTTTGAAATAAAAGTCTTTGGGACAGAAGTAGTCATTCATACCATACAATGAAACAAAAATAATCTTCAGAAGCAGGATTACCATATAATTTATCATCTAAATAATATGGTTTTGAAAGTAAAAGGACCTTCTATTAATAATTACACATAAACCTAGAATATTATAGCAAATCAGGACATCAAAATCACACTACTTAGAGAGATTTCTAAACATCTTTGGAAAATTGAAAATTTTACACCTTGGAAGATGGAAATGTTTAAGATGACTTACTGGGTCAGGGATATAGCTCAGTGATAGAGCTTTTGCCTAAGATACAAGAAGCCCTGGGTTTAATCCTCAGCACCCCCACCCCCACCCAAATAAACACCTGATTTACGATTAGCAGTGGGTGAAAAGTTTCAGTGGAGTGAAGATCTTTGGAATTAGCAATAATATCTAGTGATACTGTATTTGATTTGAGAAGAACCAGGCTACTAGCTTGAACAATATCTGGCGACTTGGAAAACTGGTAAGAAAATGTCAGTAATGAAGATATTGCCTGCCAGGTGGAATGCCTCATTCCAGAATATTCCATTGTTGTTTGCCTTACACCATTCTATGAAGAGAAATCTCAATCTGATAGTGAGAAAAAAAAAGGTGGGAAATTGAGTACTCATCAAGAATTCCAGGGTCCCCCAGGGCGGGTTCTGTCACTGGTTCCACAATTTTAATGGCAGAAGGGCAATTGACCTCTAGAACAGTTCTTCCCTGTAGATGGTCCCAGACTACCTGTTGTTGAATCACTTTGAATACTTAAAAGAGTAGTTTACTATCCGCCACCCCATGTTCCTAATTTGCCTGAACTTTTATATCTGAAAATATTTTGCAGAGGTTTCCTTAGCTGGTGTTCCCCAAATATTAGATATCCATTTGTCACATTCATCAATTTTATTATAATAGCATAGTACAATTAAAATTCAATTTAAATTTGTATAAAATGAAACCATTATCTCATAGCCTTGATGTGCTACTAGTATTTTTCAAATACATGCAAAAGCAAACAAAATTGTGAGTATTCTCTCTACACCACTTAAAATTGCCTTGCATACCTTGACTGTACTCACCAATACCCTCAAAAATCTATATCCCTTCTTTCCTTCCTTCCTAGGCATATGAAACACTGTACTTCCCAGTCCCATGGCAGTACTTGAAACCATTTGGCTAATTCTAGTCAAAGAAAGATGAGCAGTAGAAATGTGTACGGTAGCTGGGCTGAGGAAATGAAATAGGTACTCCCGAGAAAACTTCTGTTTCTCAAGTCCTTTCTGTAGCAAAGGAGGTAAGTTAACATTGTAATGGTGAAGCCAGGAGACTGAAGCTTCTTAAATTATTGAAATCACCACACTGAGGGCAGTTGCCCTGTAAAATTACCCAGACCACCAGTGGATTTTATATGAGCAGGAAATAAACATGTTATGTTAAGTTACCTGATTTATTAGTTACCAGAGCATAGCAAATCCTCCCTGGCTAAATGCACACACTTTGCCTACTATGCCTTTGAAATCTTGCTCTTGGACAAACACATAGTATCAATAAGGCATAGATGCTATATACCTTTACCAATCACTATAGCTTACTTCAGTAGTACTTACCAATATGGTCATGTAAAAATATGGGTACTTGGTGTCTAAGAAAGAGATTAACTGATTTCCAGAGTCACTTTTAAAAATAAAATAGGATTATGTCCTTAGCTTTTCCAATTGGGCATTGTACACAAAAATAATGTCATAAACATCATTTGTAAGTGAACAGCATGGGACTATACTTCAAGAACATTATGATTAAAACCATTAATAAGCCAAACTATCATAATAGCAATGATAATCAATCTTTTTAGAACTAGAGATAAATTTTGTCTATGGTAGCCATGGAATTTCAACTTCACTAATCCCTCTTCAACTCCTGCTATTCCAGGGATGTCCATTCTGGAGCATCTCAAGTATCCTATCAATATGGCCTGCTGTTGCAGCTGCTGCCACCATTGTTGCTGTTGAATTTTACAGATCAAGACTGCAAATTCCTTTACTTGACATTCAGTTTAGATGCCTAATATCACATAATTTGTGTCTGTAATAACTATATATCACATTCAGTGATTAAAGAAGGTGCAGACAAATTGATAGCTAAATTATCCCTGATTTGTATGCTACTGCCAATCATCCTAGAGAATGGCATCCCACCAACTAGTACCACCCAGGACCCAATTCTGTCACCTGCCTGAAAGAGGACTAGCTGATTCTTTTCTGAGGTCATCATTCAGATGATTGACTTGTCAATATGTTGGACTTATTTTTTTCATTTAGACAAGCTACTTTGAAAAGAAAAAGAAAGAAGAAAGAAGAAGAGAAGGAGGAGGAGGAGGACTCAAAATGTGAGAAAAATTTCAAAGTCTTTGTTTCTCACTTATACTAGGTTTATTCTCATTTTCTTCCACGTTCCTGATAACAATAAAGAAAAACAGAAGAAACTTTTGGCTCAGGAATGGGATTTAATGGGCTTTAATCAAAGAGCAATGTTTTTCCTCCTTTTTTGAGGTAAAATGAAATTACTATGGATAGCATTAATTCTGAAAAGCATTTAATTTTTAGATCCTGAGACATTTTCTTGTACTCTTCTTTGTGCATTATAAAGAATTCCTTAAAAAGACAGATCTCCAAATTTAAAAAATATATATAACTGGAACATTCATAAAATACTACAACTTATTACTTTCTGTGTTGAAATGTACATATATGTATACATCTATATGTATTTGTGAGTTATTGGTGGGACCCATGGTGAATTGTTTGTACTATATTATGGGTACTCTCAACACCTCCTAGTACACTTTAAACCAATTGCACTTTAACAGAATAAAGATAATGATTACTGTTAATTTGTTATTTTCAATAAACTAGGCACCATGCAAGGCATATTCACCTATAATCCAATTAAGCTCTAAAATCAACCCTATGCAGTAGGAACCATTTTCTAAAAATAATGTTGTTGTAGTTTTTATACCTTTATAAAAAGGTATTTATATGTGGTGCTGAGGATTGAACCCAGTGCCTCACACATGCTAGGCATGTGCTGTACCACTGAGCCACAGCCCCAACCCCAGTAGGAACCATTTTTAGTGCCATGCACACATAAGGACAGTGTAGGACACAGATGCTCAGTAACCTGCCTGAGGTGAAATACCAGCAAGTGGCACAACCGCCACTTAAACCCAGACTCCAGAGTCTGGTTCTAACAATTACACTTGTCTTTTCAGAGAATGCTATTTAGGAAAAACTTCAATGGTTCTTCCAAATATTAAACTATTGGCGACCTATCTCTAATACACATTGATTATAAAACATATATAATTTTAAAATAAAATCCTTTCAAGGCAGTTGAGTCATCTCTGATGAAACTCACCAGCTAAGGTCTCATGTCCCAGGTTGTGTCTAATGGCAAAATACTGGCCCTGTAGGCTGCTATATCCTCTTGGCTGGTAATCAGGCAAAACACTGGAGCTAAGTACAACAGGCGAAATTACTGAAGAAGAAATTATTTTAAAAAATAAATATTTTAAAAAGAAAAATTGTCAGGTAAAAATGATTATTCTTATTTCTGTATACATATATACACACATACATATACACATGCTTGCACACACACATACACAGTCACAGTTTCTAATTATGGTTAAATAAAAGAAGTTTCCAAGAAAATATCTAAGGGTAATATATCACTTATAAATAGTTACTGATGTTTATATTATTTTATCCAAAAGATTCCAACATGTTCAAATAATGTTATCACTAATATACCTAAACTGAAGGCAACTCTATCCACTTAAAAAATGTACTTAGTATGAAACCAATAATAAATGCCATAAATTAAGTCAAGAATTTATTTATTCACTGTTGTCTCTAATCTTATACTAGTCTTTAAGACCACCCATGTTTTTTTTTTTCTTCTTAGCAATAAGTCATCTATATTTTTTAAGGTCAGTGGTTGAATTGTTTAATTTTTAACAGGAGAAGAGGGCGGAAAAGAAGGAAAGAAGATGTAAGTGATAATTCAGTGTAATTATTTTTTAACTTTTCTATTTTTTATTTCAGTCCTTAGACCTCTTTTATTTTCTCCATAATTTCCTTCATGTTTTTACTACCACTGCTAATGCCAGACCCAATCCCGTTAGCATGGAATGACTTATTCAGTAAATATTTATTGAGAGTAGTTGTTTGTAAGGCACCCTAGATGTGCTTAAGATATTTAGAGATCAAAAATTTAGTTTCTTAATATTAATCCTTTAGATCACTTCTTTAGTTGTTCACTTTGTCTTGACAGAGGATAAATGACCATTATATAAGCATGAAGTGGAGGAAACCATTTTGCCCCATTATAAAAGAAGAACAGGGAAGTTTAGACAAAGCCAATGGAATTATATATTAATCACTTTGCAAGAAACTAAGCACAAAGACCAATATTTTGTGTAGTTTTAGTATCTTCACTTGTCCTACAATCTGCAAATGCATATAAAATTTCACACATTACATAAAGATGCCATTGACTCAATGAATATACCTGTTTCACAGTAAAATAAATGGAAAAGTTGTAAAGAATATGATGAAAATCGGAATATCTAAAATAAAACATATTTTGGCTTTGAAAGTGAATCTTAGAGTTCAAAGGAAACAATGACCAAAGGAAAAAATTGGCAGAAGTCATATGAAGCTTCGTCTCCCTTCAAAGACTTTCTTTCCTAAACATCATTCCAAATAACCATCTATTAAATAGAGAAAACAACACATGGCGGGAAGTTACATTGGACCAATTAGTAAGATCCCAAACATGAAACAAAAAATCTAAACTTCTTACTTGATGTCAACTTTTACTTAACTTTACCAGAATTTCCACAAATGATTTGTCAAAATGTTATTGTACATAAACCAAATTTTACATAAGGTAGGATTTCAGGTACAGTGCCTTTTTATTTTTTTATTTTTTGTTTTATTATTGAAGTTATTTTTGATGGGCACTGTTGAACCTTATTTTACATTGCCTGGTAGTCCTGAGTTGTTATGTCCCAGTACATAACACTAGCACCATGTGGAGGTCAAGACTGGTACTACATGTTTTCAGTTATCAAACAATTGCATATTTATCCGTTCTTACAATTAGTTTCCTATTACAAAATAAAGAACATGCTTTGTCCAGTGAGAATGGGATAGTTTATGTTCTTAAAACAGCCACTTTTCATAGTTGATAAAGTAGGTCTTGCCGGTGAAGAGTGAAAAGATTTAGATGTTTTTAATAGAACATTTAAGATTTAAGAACATTAAATTTTCTTTTCAGGAAAATATTTCACAACAAATGTTCTTAAATTTTGAAAAAAGTAACCATAAATGCGTCAGAAACAAAGGTGGTAAGTAGAAAAATATGTCTTGTGAAAATATGTTGATTAAAATTTGACAAACTTAGTTGAAAATTTGATAAATTTGGAAAACTCTGCATTTAGCCAGGCCTGATTCATGACTACCATATGTCAGACCTAAAGCATTTCTAATACTACTATTATTATGGTAGAATTATGTCTACATGTTTTCTTTATATAGTCATGTTTATAATAGTAAATAAATATTGCAAAAATGTGAACAGAAAATATCAACTACTCTAAACCTTAAACTCATTCCACTTGTTTGTCAAATGATAAAAACAAAATGAAGTAATGTATTTCCCCAGAGATCTAAACAGAAATAATAGTTTCAACCTAAAGTTTCACTATTACATGAGCTAAGAAATTAGCATGTTTCCAGGGATAAATTAGTACATGTATATACAGCTATGCCTAAAATTAATTGCAGGAGATTTCAATGCATTGCTTAATGATCTGAAGGTGGATCACTTATCATTGTAAGAAAAGGTATAAAAGTGTAATTTAAACAAAAATGTACTGTGACATTTTAATAGCTAAACAAGAAAGCTAATTAATGCATCAGTTCCTACAATAAGTTTGATAAGCTTTATACAGAATTAAAATATAAAAATTAACAATGTGCTTCACAAATAAAAGTGAAAATCAAATTAAAGATTTCCCAAGTGATGTAAGTTTTAAAACAAGAGTCTCTTTATCAATTATTCTCAACAAAGTAATCTTTACAACATTAAAAACAAGCCATATCATCTAGTTGTTTCTGTCAATCTAATAAGAATTTATGTAAATTTGTTTAAATTCTCAGAATCCTATTGTCCTGTAGCTTTTTAAAACTATAACAAATAAACTATATTATCAGTGACATGAGCTACAAATAATTCAAATATGAATTGTCCCTTTTCTGAATGAACAGTCAACTTGGTTATAATTTTCTCTGAAAAATTTTCACCTTGGGCTGGGATTGTGGCTCAGTGGTAGAGCACTTGCCCCTCACGCATGAGGCACTGGGTTCGATCCTCAGCACCACATTTTAAAAAAAAGAAATAAAATAAAGATATTGTGTCCATCTACAACTAAAAAATATTTAAAAAAATTTTTTCACCTGTACCATTATTCAGTACCCAGTTCCTTACATTAATTTAATTATTTATGGTATCAGATAATTCCTCTCTAATGGGTAATCCCTAAAGTCATAAACAGAAGCATCATTTCCCATCTTAAAATTAATCTTACGCTAACTTCCCTTCTCCTCCAGTTAAAGATCCATATCTGAGCTCCAAATTTTGCTCAAATGCCTTTAAAATATTGTCTGTGTTCTTTCTTCATTTGTTCACCTCTCATTCTATCTCAAATCCACTGTATTGGTTAGAACTTTGTTTAGATGCAGGTGGTAGAAAACCCAGAACAACAGTGATTTCAATATGACAAATTTGGCTTCTTGCAAACACAGCCCAGGTTAAGTACAGCGCTGTTGTGAAAGAGTAATGATCTTTGATGTAAGAACTTTCCATCTTCTAGTTTGTCCCTCCTTAACAGGTGACTTCCATTTCATAGACCAAACTGCAGCCCTCACATCCTCTTTGCTGACAGTAATAATTAGGAAGTGAAGAAGAGATGAAGAAGGCATATCATCTACATTTTTTTTCTTTTTTCTTTCTGCAGTAATGTGGATTGAACCCAGGGCACTCTGACACTGAGCTACACCCTTATCCCTTTTTTAAATTTATTTTTTTATTTTGAGACAAAGTCTTCCTAAGTTGCCAAAAAGGGCCTTGAACTTGCAATTCTCCTGTCTCAGCTTATTGAGTAGCTATTCCCTCTACATTTAAGGAAACTTCCTGGAAGCTCTCTTAATCCTAATCTCCAAATTTTTGAATGTCACAAGATTTAGACCTAAGATCTCATCTGTTTTCCATCCATAGTCACCCCTTGTATGGATTTGCACTTTGTCAACTCAGCCAAATTAAACAAAATAGCTTTCTGAGAATTCCCTTTATTTTGTTTTTAAAATTTATTTTATTTTATTTCATTTTTAAAAATTTGTGTCCCTTTCTTATCTGTTTCCAATTATGCCTACTCAAAGGGAGATATTTAATTGGAGGGAAAAGGGAAACAACAGATTTTGCAACACACACGTGGTTGCTTTTGTGTTGGTTTACACAGCAGGTGTCAGGCCTGCAATTGTTTCACCTTCCCAGTAACCTCCTTCAGATTTTCCATCTCCTGGTCCAGGTGTTTCTGTAATTTCAAATCTAAGGGTGCCAGCTTTGGCAGGACACCTACATTACCAAAGTCAGAGAAAACCAACCCTGAGACTGGTTTCAGTCTGTCTTCATTGGATTCTTGTTCATATTTGTGTGATAGCTTATTCTTTCTTTCCCTTAACTTTCATCTCTCTCTTCAGACTATCTGCCCTGTGTACTTCAAATTCCAGCATCAGGCATGAAGACTTAGAGGGAATTATGAACCAGCTTCCAAAGATGCTTATGGTTAAGTCCCTGGAACAAATCCATATTTATCTCCTAGAGGTACTACTTCTTTGAACCATGACTGATAACACCTCTAGAAATCCCACCAAAGACCATTACTTTTCATAAAATCTAAGTGCTGAGAATGCCACATCTACATCACTAAACTCAACCACTCAACTTGTCTCCCAGTTTCCAGATCTGCATATCTAGTTGCTTCTCAGACATCTCTACTTAGATATTTAACAAGCCACTTTACCTTAACATGTTTAAAGTAGAACATTTAATTTCTAACCTGCTCTTTACTGACTCCATCTGCAAACCTACTTCTACCTTCTCAATAAATGAAATGTTTAGGTCCTTCCAATGAATGGTTCCCTGCTTCATATCAGTCTGAATAAAAGTCAAATCCTCCCAGCAGCCTACAAAGTCCTTTTTGATCCAGGTCCCTATTATGTCTTCAAGTTTATTCTTCTCTTTCTCACTCACCCTACTTGAGTCACCTTGATAATTTCCTTAATAGTTCTACACCTGCTAAGCACATTCTGCCTGGTAAGCTGTTGGCTGAGAAATCCATGCTTTACATCTAACTCTCTTTATTAGAAGTCAAAAGGGATAAGAAGATATAATTACTAAGAAAGTGAATATTGAATATAATTAATTATACTTTATAATGCTTAGCATTAATTTCTTATATGTCAACTATCTACAAATATCTATAGTGATATTTTTACCTGGAAAAAAGTTTTCTATAATTGTTATTTCTTTTAAATTTTTACATTTGAATGATAGGTTAATTTTTTTTCTCTCTTAAAAGAAAACTACTTCTTATCAGATATTTCTGAAAAGAATACTACAAAAAGCATAATTTTGGGTGAGGATTTAAATAGCTTAGCTCTTGTGTCATTCCTAACATTTTATATTTTCAGAGGCATTGAAGAAGATATAGAATGTCTCCTGGGTACTGTTGAAGCGATATAGGTACCAGGGAACCCAATACCTCCTCATCTCCATTAATGGAGAGAATGACCTTTGCAGAAAGACAATATACCCTTGAAAAAAAGAGAGCTGAGATCTCACAATTGATGTAAGAATAATCTTAGCTCATTCTAAACATGGTCAGAGTGTAAAGGAGTAAAAAATACTTTTGAAAAACAGGGAAGGATTAAATCTGCAGAGAGTATTTTTTATAAAATCTGTATCTTAAAGAAATTTATTCTCTAAGAATTTGGTTCTTTGTGCCGGGTGTGGTGGCTCAAGCCTGTAATCCCAGCACTTAGGGAGGCTGAGACAGGAGAATCATGAGTTCAAAGCCAGCCTCAGCAACGGTGAGGTGCTAAGCAAGCAACTCAGTGTGACCCTGTCTCTATATAAAACACAAAATAGGGCTGGGGATGTGGCTCAGTGGTCGAGTACCCCTGAGTTCAATCCCCAGTACCAAAAAAAAAAAGAATTTGGTTCTTTGTATAAAAGATTCATTAAGAGGGTTTTGTTTGTTTGTTTGTGTTGGTACTGGAGATTGAACTCAGGAGCACTTGACCACTGAGCCACATCCCCTGCCTTAATTTTTGTTTTATGTAGAGACAGAGTCTGAGTTGCTTAGCACTTCACCGTTGCTGAGGCTGGCTTTTTGTGATTCCTCCTGCTTCACTCTTCTTACTCGGGATAGCTTGGCTATTCTGGGTCTCTTATTTTTCCAAATGAATTTCATGATTGCCTTTTCTATTTCTGTAAGAAAGGACTTTGGGATTTTAATTGGGATTGCATTGAATCTGTATAGCGCTTTGGGTAGTATGGCCATTTTAATAATATTGATTCTGCCTATCCAGGAACATGGGAGGTCTTTCCATCTTCTAAGATCTTCTTCAATTTCTTTCTTCAGTGTCTTGTAATTTTCATTGTAGAAGTCTTTCACCACTCCTGTTAGATTGATTCCCAAGTATTTTATTTTTTTGGAGGCTATTATGAATGGAGTAGTTTTTCTAATTTTTCTTTCAGAGGACTCATTGCTGATGTATAGAAATACATTTGATTTATGGATATTGATTTTATATCCTGCAACTTTGCCGAATTCATTTATCAGTTCTAGAAGTTTTCTGGTGGAACTTTTTGGATCCTCTAAGTATAGAATCATGTCGTCTGCAAATAATGATAGTTTGAGTTCTTCTTTTCCTATTCGTATCCCTTTAATTTCCTTCGTCTGTCTGATTGCTCTGGCTAGAGTTTCAAGGACTATATTGAACAAGAGTGGTGAGAGAGGGCATCCCTGTCTTGTTCCAGTTTTTAGAGGGAATGCTTCCAATTTTTCTCCATTTAGGATGATGTTGGCCTTAGGCTTAGCATATATTGCTTTAACAATGTTGAGGTATGTCCCAACTATCCCTAGTTTCTCTAGTGTTTTGAGCATGAAAGGGTACTGTATTTTGTCAAATGCTTTCTCTGCATCAATTGATAGAATCATGTGATTCTTATCTTTAAGTCTATTGATGTGATGGATTACATGTATTGATTTCCATATGTTGAACCAACCTTGCATCCCTGGAATGAACCCCACTTGATCATGGTGCACTATTTTTTTAATATGCTTTTGTATGCGATTTGCCAAAATTTTATTGAGAATTTTTGCATCTATGTTCATCAGGGATATTGGTCTGAAATTTTCCTTTTTTGACATGTCTCTGTCTGGTTTTGGAATCAAGGTGATACTGGCCTCATAGAATGAGTTTGGAAGGGTTCTTTCCCTTTCTAGTTCATGGAATAATTTGAGGAGTATTGGGGTTAGTTCAAGCAATAGTAACAAAAACAGCATGGTACTGACACCAAAATAGACATGTAGACCAATGGTACAGAATAGAAGACACAGAGAGTAATTCACAGAAATACAGCTATCTCATACTAGACAAAGGTGCCAAAAACATTCATTGGAGAAAAGATAGCCTTTTCAACAAATGGTGATGGGAAAACTGGAAATCCATATGCAGTAAGATAAAGCTAAACCCCTATCTCTCACCATGCACAAAACAACTCAAAGTGGATCAAGTCCTAGGAATTAGACCAGAGACCCTGCGTCTAATTGAGGAGAAAGTAGGTCCAAATCTTCATCACGTTGGATTAGGCCCTGAATTCCTTAACAAGACTCCTATAGCACAAGAAATAAAAACAAAAATCAATAAATGGGATGGACTTACCCTAAAAAGCTTCTTCTCAGCAAAAGAAACTATCAACGAGGTAAACAGAGAGCCTACATTCTGGGAGCAAATTTTTGCCACATGCACATCAGTTAGAGCACTGATCTCCAGGATATATAAAGAACTCAAAAAACTTAACACCAGAAAAACAATCCAATCAACAGATGGGTTAAGGAGCTGAATAGAAACCTCTCAGAAGAAGATATACAATCAACAAAACAATATATGAAGAAATGTTCAACATCTCTAGCCATTAGAGAAATGCAAATCAGAACTACTCTCAGATTTCATCTCACCCCAGTCAGAATGGCAGCTATCCAAAATACCAGCAACAATAAGTGCTGGTGAGGATGTGGTGAAAAGGGCACACTCAAACATTGCTGGTGGGACTGCAAACTGGTGCAACCAATCTGGAAAGCAGTATGGAGATTCCTTAAAAAACTTGGAATGGAACCACCATTTGATCCAGCTATTCCACTCCTTGACCTATACCCTAAAGACTTAAAAACAGCACACTACAGTAAAGCAGCCACTTCAATGTTTATAGCAACACAATTCACAATTGCAAAACTGTGGAAGCAACCCAGATGCCCTTCAATAGATGAATGGATAAAGAAACTGTGGCACATATACACAGTGGAATATTATTCAGCAATAAAAGAGAATAAAATTATGGCATTTACAGGTAAATGGATGGAATTGGAAAACATTATGCTAAGTGAAGTAAGCCAATCCCAAAAAACCAGATGCCGAATGTTCTCTCTGATTAGTGGATGATGATACATAAGGGAGATGGGAATGAGGAACATAGGAGAAATGGAGCAACTCTGAATGTGGCAGAGGGGAGGTGGGGGGAGGGTAAGGGGAATGGGTATAGTAAAGATGGTTGATTGAGATCGTCATTACCATCCTTGGTGCATGTTTGCAGACACAAATGATGTGACTCTATCTGGTTTGCAACCAGAGAAATGGAAAAATTGAGCTCTATATATGTACTATGACTTGAAATGCATTTAAATCAATTATAAAAAACATTAAGTAATTAGTGAAGATCTTATTAAATAAACTACTGAGAGATTTTTTAAAAAGAGGTTTTTAAAAATTATTAATGATATTTCTTCTGGTTCAGTGTATAGTCCCTGATTAAAAAACCGAGACATGCATGCATCTCAGTGTGTGATAAGCATTTACTAAAAAGGAAAAGAAAGAATGAGTAAGTGGGAGGTGGGAAAGGAGAGGGAAAGTACTGGAGAGTGATATTGATCAAATTATATTGTTATATTGTATATTGTGTGCATGTACAAATACATAACAACAAATCCCATTAATAAGTACAACTATGATACACTAATGAAAAATTTAAAAAAAAGTAATAATGAGTGAAAGAAAATATTTCAAATACTTCAAGTCAAAATTAGGTTATTATTACCAGAAATTAATAAACAGAAAATTTGAGGGATGATGGATATATTCACTGTCTTGATTATACTGATTTCATTAATATATATATGCATATATATAATAACCAAACTACACATATTAAATATGCTTATTTCATTACATATCACTTATACCTCAGTAAGAATTAAAATTAATAGTTAAAACATTATGTATACATTTTTAAACTTAATATTTTCTAGAATTATAAAGATGAATATTATAGAAAATTTTTGAAAGGAAAATCATGTTAAATCATCTTGTTCTGTTCTAAGACTTGGCTTTCCCACAACATGCTATATTTTCTCCTTTAAGAAGAAAATCCAAAGCAACAAAATGTCAGCAACAGACTCTCGTACATTTCAGATGTTCATCTTTAACATCTATGTATGTGTTCCATCAATCAAAAAAATCTTACAATCGTTTAAATTTTTAGTGGATATCATAAACCTGCTCTTGAAAGCAGGGCTTACTTTTTAAATCATAATTATACCACCTATAAGATTGAAATCCCCCCTAAGTCAAATGAGACATATTGTAAAGAAAAATTTTCAAAAGCCATTTCATGTTATTTGGGTATGCTCCTTTTCAGCATTTACCTGTACTTTAAATAACTGTTGTGGAATCATTTATCACTTGAGAGATATTTTCCATTTTAAAAGACTTCCCACTAGGTATTTGTAATATTTTGAAGAAATAAAAATAAAAAAGGAACAGTAAGATTTATATAAGATAAAAATATAGCTTGATCATGTGCATCTTGATTAATTTTATAACTGCATTTAGATTGCTTCTCTCCAAAACCAAGATTATAGCCTAGGCAGTTTGTTGTTGTCTCTTATAGGTAGACTTATGCTAAGTTGTGACTAAAGTTATGTCTGACCTAATAATTTACTGTTCTCAGAAATAAAATATTAATCTCTTATAAAATCATTAGTGATTGTATCTTGGACACCATTGTAAGTTATGAGCTTATCCGGCCATTGAAGAAGTTTTATTAAAGTATGCTTCATTAGTAGGGCTATCCTCACAGAATAAATCCCAAGAAGAGCTTTATTAAGGAGCAAATAACATATGGATGCACATGCACACTGTTTTTCTCAACAAATCTGATAAAATGCTTAAAATCCAGTTGCTAAGTTGAATTATATATAATAATCACATTTTTGAAATTTAGACAGTTTAAGATTATTTAATATTCTACTATTTAGTTCATTTCATCTCTAATTTGGAAAGCAATAAATTATTTTTCTACTAATAAGAAATATCTTGGTCTCATCTTTTTCACTCATAATGTAAGTGAAGAAAAGTTAGAATTGCAAGTAGTACAACTTGTTGCAAAAAGCCAACACAATTACAAAATTCAATTTAGTATTTTAGTACTTTAATATAGTCTTTGTCATCATATCTCTATAAAGACTTTTATTTTCAAATAGAAAAGATCCCATTATTTTTCCTACTGCAGGTAATATACAATAAAAATTTTAATAACTCTTCTGTATAATATCAACAATTTCTTCTTTTTTCAATTATTTCTTACTCATGACAGGTGCAATGGCACACGCCTATAATCCCAGAAGCTTGGGAGGCTGAGACAGGAGGATTCCAAGTTCAAAGCCAGCCCCAGCAAAAGCGAGGCACTAAGCAACTCAATGAGACCATGTCTCTAAATAAAATACAAAATAGAGCTGGCGATATGGCTCAGAAGCCAAGTGCCCCTGAGTTCAATACCCAGTACTCTCCCCCCAGAAGTTCTTATTCACATGAATTATTGTGACTATAATAAGTTTAAAATGGCTATCCTATCCTTTGCTTAGTTGTATATAACTTTTATCTATTTATTATTTCAGGAAGATACCAAAAGAATTTACTTTTTATATCTTATATTTAAAATAAAAAGCTTTCTAAGTATCCATTAACTCTGCAATGAAAAATATATCTAGTTCTCTTCATTTCATGCCTACTCTTCCTGGAGGTGATCCCTCAATGGATATCTTTATTCATCTTCTGGACTCTGTAATTAGGCATGCCTACAACCACTGCTTTTTTAAGGTTTTAGCATGTTAAACTGAGTAATCATTACTCATTCTTCTCACAATCAGTCATTCTTGTTCTGTTTTCTACTGCTCTTTTAAAATATCAAGGCCTAATAAAATTTGACATGTCATTATTTTAGAATATTAGCCTGTCATTTAAAATCATATATTTTGGAAGCCCATTTAACAACATGTACAAAGCAATAGAAATAGTATTAGGTGAGAAAATTAGAATATAAAATTGTATTTGTAATAATATTTGCATGCATAGAAATATTTTCTTGGAAATAGAGTTAACAGTATGTGACTCTGAGGAAAATGGTTTACATGTTTTTAAATTTTTCTCATGGTATTCAATATTCTTTGGAATAAGCATATATTGCATGTACACCTTGCATATATAACAAAAGGTATTTTCTTTTCTTTATGTTATTGTCTTTTTATTGTCATTTTATCTTTAATATGGTTTTCAGGTGTTTGAAACTGGATTCCTTCTATTTGCAATTTTTCTTTTGGGCTTTCAGATATTCTATTCCCCTTCATAAATCATCACCTTATGAAAGATAACTGGGCTGAAGTTCAGCTGTAGATCACAAACTAAATCTGACAGTACATAGTAAGCTGCGAGGGTTTTTACATTTTTAGATAGTGGAAAAGAATTGAAAGAGGAATATTTTGGATGACATGTTAAAATTAAATGTCGGTGTTCATAAATAATTACTGAAACAGAGCCACACCCATTTGCTTACATATCATCTGACTGCTTTTGCACTACAACTTCAGTGTTGAGCAGTTCAAACACAAATGCATGGCTCACAAAGTCTAAAATATTTACTATTAGGCCATGTACAGAAAGTTGCTGACCTTTGTTCATAATCTTCGCTTCTCATATTGTAAGTGCATATAGAGCATAAGGAGAAGCTCATAAAACGGAGATTCTGATTCTGGGGCCTGAAAAATTTGCATTTTGAACAAGCTCCAGAGGATGTCAATGCTGCTATTCTAGGAACCACAATCCAGATGGTAAAGGTGTAGATAGCCACATTAATTTAATATGCAAAAGGTACTAGTTATTAAAATCTATCATTCCCAGGACATTGTGTGTGTATGAGAGAGAGATCTCACTTCACCCTTTAACTAAAGATCAATAAAAATAGACCTGGACAGATTATAAGTAAGATAAGGAAAAATATATAATAAGTGAAATGGTTTTAGAGCATTGATCTTTAGCATATTTTTAGTAGAAAATTTCTGTTTTGCCATACATAAAATTTTCAATACACTGACATATAAAGTGCATTGAAATTTTCTAATTTTCTAATATAGCAATTCACATAATAATAAAAAAATAAAACATGGTATGTTCCTACAAAAAGATAAAATTTTTTGTTGTGTCAATTAATATGCATATAAAATCTATAACAATGATTAGATTATAATTATTAGTTCTTTTCATTTCTTAAGAACATTTTTCCCAAGCTATTTTACAAAATAACAATGACAAAAAGCAACGGGGGTAACTTCTAAGTGTTCCTTGTAGGCTATAACATAAAGGCCACTTTCTCACCATTGATAGAAAGACAAAATAGGCTATTATGTTAGAAAAGCTTTCTAGAGAGGAACTACAGACTCTGCTCTCTGTTTAGATTCTCCCCACTTTCTAAATTACTTTCTTTTCCCTTAGGCTGGTATGGTAAGGGTGAGTTTGCGATTACTTCTCTGGGAGGTCCTTTTGTCCTTATAAGATCTAGTAAAACCAGAAAAAGAAGGCTTGACATGGCCAGTTTATAACAGCTGTCCTCTAGGGCTTAGAAGAAAGGTTCTTTTACTTGGGTCAGGATTCCTTGTCTCTAGTTAACAGAGAAGTTTGTTCTAAGGAACAAGATTAAAACAGAGGTCAGTAAAAATTTCAGTTTAGACCTTAAACCAGTGGGACAGTAGAAATTTTGTAGTATTTGGAGATCATAAAAGCAAATAAATCAAGAAACACATAAATGCATATTTCCATTTATACTGTGGTCGCATTCCTGGAAGTTTTGGTATATTTTAAAAACATGCAAAGATAAATAGTTTATACATAAAATAGAATGAGATTCTATATTCAGATTAATTATAAATGTTTCAACTATATGAATGTTAAGCAAAATATTTCAGTTATATAAACTTTTTCTTGTGCCAAATATCCTTGTATTATGAGATGGTTACCATCCCTGGTTGTCAACCATCAATGACCTAGTGCATGCCTCAGTAATTGTTAAACCAAAAATGCCCCCATAGGCCACAGAACACCTCTGGTGATACAAAACTCATTAAGAACCTATGTTGTGGAGCAAAGAATCAGAACTGGTAATAATAATAGTAATTAGGTTTTCAGGATACATTCCCTTAACTCTTCTAGCAACAACTTTATTCATGGTTGCTTCCATTAAGCCACTTTTTAAAATAATTTCAAATTAAATACTAATATGGGCCTTTACCTACCTGCTCAATTAATTTCAAACATTTGTGTTAGCATTTCAGTCTTGAATGCCAACCTAATTTTGAACATGGCTTACAGCTCATTTTCTTCACTTACTCATTCAACATCTATGAAGCACATTTCTGTACCTAGCATTTCTTTAATTTGTTTCACCCTTTAAATTCGTGAAGGAAAGCGGGTGCCGTGGCATATGCTTATAATCTCAGCACTTTGGGAGACTGAGACAGGAGAATTGTGAGTTCAAAGCCAGCCTCAGCAACAGCGAGATGCTAAGCAACTCAGTGAGACCCTGTCTCTACATAAAACACAAAATGGGGCTCAGTTGTAGAGTACTCCTGAGTTCAATCCTAGTACCAATAAACAAACAAACAAACAAATAAATTGGTGAAGGATTATTTGATTATATTATGTATGGAAGTAAAATTAGACCCTTTTTCTTAATGAATTTGTCCTAATTTTATAAATCTATCAACATTACTTTCAATTCACTTCCATTAATTCTGTGAAAATGATACATTTCATGTGATCGAAATTCTTATACACAAGAACACTATTCAATTGCAATTGGTATCTAGTTTTATTTCTTTACATTTTAAATAGATTTCCTTTTGAAGGTCAGGATTAAATTTCCACTATACATGAGACACCTGAATGGGTAGCATAAGAAAACGATTATACTGCTTTTCTTCGTAGAACGTTGTATTTTCTGGGAAATAAGCCAGAGTCTGATCTAACTCATCTCTAGTACTTTGAATACTTTACCACATATTCCTTGCAAACTCTTCCACAAACAGTAATAAAATATGTTCTTCTTAAATAACTTGATTTTCATTTAAATATATTTACAGATCCTAACATTCATTCAAAAATATCTGAGTTAGAAGTTTTAATTCCTTTTGATTCAACTCCTAAAGTGTGACCAAAATTTTTTTCTTTAAAGTTACCATTCGTATTGTGTTTAATTTTTTCTCTCTTTTCTTTTTCCTTCACATTAAAATAAATCAAAAGAGTCCCAGTGCGAGGGTGGTTTCTAAGTGGAGATTTAGAATAAATTTTTTCCACTTTTTCAATTTCGGACTGGGCTCCCAGGCTGATTCATAAGTCTAAAAGTAGTGCAAAATTATTTTTTGCATTTCTAAGTCAGAAGTCACTTGAACAATTTTAAGAGCATTTTAAATGACTACTTTGACAACCTGGACACCAAGGAGGTTCTCACAGCTCTGGAAATGGAAACAGCTGGACTGGTTAAGCAGTGGTGATTCACAGTGAGTCACAGGCCCACACCCAGATGGAAACTACAAACCCTGAAGGCCTCAGAGATCCTGAGAGCCAGAAATTCCCTCTAGGGATCCTGAGTGTCTCTGGACTGGCCCAAGTTTCAGAGAGTGTTTCTAGAGCCTCTTTGTTGTTCCAGGGTTCCCCATCCTTTTCATCAGACTATGCAGTAATAAGTATTGTACATTTCTAATAAGTACCGGAGAGTTATGAGTAATTGCAGAATAAATTAAATTATGCCTAGTACACACTTGACAAGACACAATCCCAGAGAAAACATCAACCAACTCATTCTTTCCTTCAGTCTGGAAGTCTAGAGCACTCCAGTTATTTCTGGAATCCACAAAGGCTGCAATAGTATTTCATACTTCAAGTGCAGGCAAAAAGACTTAATGAGGAATAATGTACAGGATATATTTCCAGGCTCACCTCAGTACACTTAAGTGAAAACAATAGCTAAGAGCAATTAGTGTTTACTTTAGCCAGGGATTCTGTAAAACATCCTTTAGGCTTGCTTGACGCCCCATGATTATTACATAACTCCACTGTGAGATGGATATTGTTATTATTCCCATGGTCATGCAGTTTATAATTAGTTGAGCTAAAATGTGAACACAAGATCTTTGACTTCAGAACTCAATTATTTCCAATGATGATTAAAAATCAATTGTACATTTTTTTCCTGAATAACTGCTTTAAATTTCAAGAAAGTAAAAGCATTATAATATATTCAACAAACATATATTAAGCAAAACCTTGTTGAAGCGCTGTTCTAATTACTGAAAATTTAGTAGTGAGTAAGAGACAACCTAATGGAGCTTATGTTCACATGAAGGCACAAGGACAATAAAAAAATGAGTAAAATAAATTGTATAAGTGCAATACAAAATAATATAAAAAATAGATTGTCAAAATGACAAAATTTAAATCCAATGGACAGTAGTGATCTCCCCAAGAAGTTGATGATAAACCAACCCCTGAAGGAGGTAAGAAAAAGAAACCTATCCTTCACTCAACCCAACCCTCCAGCCCTGGAGAAAGGCTCTGAGGCACCTGGGAGTATTGCTAGACTAAAAAAAGCAAGAAGGGTGGGCTATAGTGAATGGGGAAAAAGGAGAGTAGGAAAAGATGAGACCTGAGAGATGAGGACACAGGGAAGTGGAGACTTCTACTCAGATAAGAATAAAAGTGATTGCGTTTCTAAGCAGAGAAGATAGGTGTATAATATGACTTATGTTTTTGAAAGGAGTCCTTTGACTTTTGCATTGAAATGTACTGGAGGAGTAGAGCAAGAAGAGTGATTAACCTGAGAAAACTATTGGAAAACTGTTACTATAACTCTGGAAATGACGTTTGCTTGGACTAGAGAGTATTAAAAGGAGAAATTTTGTGGATTCTGGACATATTTTGGAACTGATAGAATTTGCTATTCTGCTGAATATGGGTTATATGGTAAATAGCTAAGTTAAGTGTGAGCATATGAAAGAACAAAGATATATTGATTGAGATATGTAAAGTGGTGGGGATAACAGGTGTAGGTTTTTGCTAAGTAAATATGATACAGGAGACAAGGAAGTTGAAAGAGTATGCAGAAGACTGATCCTAGTGATGGATCATAGGTTGGAAGCGGGATGCAGAGGAATTATAAAATGAAGGAGAGCTGGGAAGATCAGACTGTAAGAGCTGTTAGAACCAGTACTAAATTGGTAATTAATTTAATCAACATAAACTCTGGTTGTCTCAAGTCAAAAAACTTAACTAGAATGTACCCTAGCAGAGTTTGGAACAGAGGCTAATTCCTAGCACTATCATATACTATATCTCAATATTACCTTTAGGTAATCTTTGATTTCTTAAAATTGCTTATTAGAATGACATGAGTTTCTAAATATCTAAAAATTAAAGCCTTCAACACATAATATTTTAGAACTTAGTATCTGGCTGTTTGGAATATATTTGAGAATTCCTAGACTAAAACAGATTGCCCCATGTTGGCAATCAAAGCACACCTTCTGGGCCACAAGCCATCAAATTATAAAAAGATTTAAAAAATGAAATAGAATGTGTTAGTACAGAGATTTAAAGGTTAAATTATAAATCTCTCTCATTACTTTTAAAAATGGAATGTGCGCTGAAAATTTAAACTCTTAATTTAATAATTAGTGATCTTTTATTAAATCATTTTACAAATACCACTTAATTCTTACAAAGCAGATTATGATGGAATTATATTTCCCTAAAGTATTTATTTTAAATGAAGTAATGTAAATAGTTGGTACTCATGTCATACAAACAGTTATTTGATTTCTGAGTCTCTCATAGATTAATGGGGCCCTGCCAATTTGCATAGAAGTTTTACATGATAGATCACTGCACTTTTAGATTTACTGTGATTCCTTGAAGAGTTTGGAAAATGTACTCATAGTACTGTTCTCCAGGGAGAAGATTTTGTTTATGGAAACATCTGCATGCTCAATTTCCTTATGGAAACGTGTGGGTTTCCTTCTTCTAAACATTTTTTATAAACCTAGTTAATAATATAAAATTAATATGGCCATTATTTGTTTTTAATGCAATCTTTGTTGTATATTATTGGTGCTTATCTTTTATACTTCTATTATTCTTGCTTCAAATACATTTCATTTCTCACCATATACTAATTTATTGATGATGGGGGCATATTTGAGCAGCAGTATATATTCTGTTTTTGCCTTCTATCTCATGACATATTTTCTAGGAATATTTATGTATAAGAGTGAAGATTAAACAAGGAAATTAGTTACAGTATTTGTGATTTGTCAAGGTATATGGAATATTTTTTCTTTTCCCTTAAATATTACAAAGGGAAGTATAACATTTTGTATTTACAGAACTGATCTCATTGAGCGGGGGAATACATTAGCCACATATGTTTACATTTGAGATACCATATAGCTCACCTTTCCAAAATATGACTGCCCCAACCCACTGAAATGCATACCATTAAGCCCATTTCTATTGTGTTTCCCTTCACTGACTTCAGTTAGTGTCTCTACTAACTTCACTGGAGCAGAAAAGTAAGTTCCTGATTTTAGTGACTTAAGGTATGATTTGGAAGTCCAAAAGTAAAGATATTTAATTTAAATAAAATAACAGGAAAATAAAAGTTTATTGACTGCCCAGGGTATCAATCCCTTCTGGGAAAGAAGTTGGGGAGGAATGTGGAGGTGGATCAGAGAAAGATTCCAAGGCAAGAGGGAAGGCAACTATTTATAGTGGAAGAGGAAGAGCTTGATGAAGCTGGATATATAGGAAAGGATAAGATTAGAGATAATCCTTGGATAGTTTGCCAAAAGCATTGATGTTATCTTCCCTGTAATGTAAAGACTTTGGGTTTGAAGTGGAGGAGAATATGTTTGGGGTTGCATTTTACATAAATCACATTGGTAGCTTTGAGGATATATTTGACAAAAAGGATTTTAGTAATAAAAGATTTTTGCAAAGATCCAGGAAAAATAACAGATGATTTTGAGAAAAGCAGCAATAGTGATTGAGAAAAGACCATATTTATAAACATGTAAGATATAAAGTCAGCAGGTCCTGGTCATCATTATTTAAAGGTAAGAAATTTTTAAAAAAGAGAGATGTTATCTCCTGGTTTTCCTACCTGGATGGTAGGATTATTCCTGGCATTAAATAAAAAATAAGAGAAAACACAATAGGAACTGCAGAATGATGCAGTAAATTCTGTTAATGTTTCTAATGGGACATAGAGCAGACATCTAAGAAAATAGATTGTGTTAAGAATCAGAAAGATAAGCCGGGCGCGGTGGCTCAAGCCTGTAATCCCAGCACTCAGGGAGGCTGAGACAGGAGAATCGCGAGTTCAAAGCTAGCCTCAGCAATGGCGAGGCGCTAAGCAACTCAGTGAGACCCTGTCTCTACATAAAACACAAAATAGGGCTGGGGATGTGGCTCAGTGGTCGAGTGCCCCTGAGTTCAATCCCCGGTACC
>PVHX01017011.1:7936-41447 GCA_004024805.1 Geosciurus inauris | reverse complement strand
TTTCTTTCTTTTTCTCTCTCTGTACTTGGTTGTATATTTTTAGTACCAGATCTTCAAAAATCACTTAAAGTGATTACATACTTCAAACACAAATGTTTTAAGCACATTGAAAAACATCAGGTGAAAATTTATACATATACAAATTGAAAGGTTTGCCATATAGTATAATTTTATATGAAAAATTTTAACAAACAATATGTTAATGCAGAATACTTTTTAAGCAAAAGTGAATAGATAATAATTCCTATCATGATTACATATGATAATATAAAGCTGCCATTAGAGGCAAATAGAGAGTAAATTTCTGAATGCCTGAATAATGTAATCATGGTGTGTAAATTCTACATATCTCTCTCATGAAGATTAAAAGGTCAAAACAATTTAAAACTTAACTAAAGCAATGTTAAGGAATATAAAATATTAAAACATATTATTTGTATCATCAAAAACAGGTTGTGGGGACTAGTAAAAAGTCTAGAGATTTTGTAAGTGAAAGAAGTTAAGTTGTTATATCAGCTTGTCATTAGTATAAGATGTTTTGCATTGGTCTCATAATAACCACACACAGACACACACAGACACACCCACTATAGCATCTATAGTCAAAACAAAGAGAAAGTAAAGATAGCACTGAAGGATATTATCAAACTGCAAATGTAGACTACAAGAGAGGAAGAAAACCCAAAAGCTCTAAAACATTGAGTAAAGTATTCTTTAAGGAAATTTTGAGATTATGTAGAGATTTATATACACTTTTTTTCTCATATATGAATTGTGCTGTGGGTAAGTAGAAAGTTGACCTGTGTTACATCCTTGTAAGTGAATTGGTTCTCTTTCTCCTCATTAGTTACTTGAAGAACTTTTCTATATTTATTGTGGGTTTGTGTGTGTATATGTAGCACCATTTATCTTTTTGTATCCATAGGTACACACGCACTTTGGACTTTTTTCTACTGGAAATTCAGCTTTTGTTTTAGAACATTGCTTGCTTATGTTTTCTTATTTCTTGTAATATCTTTCTTGTTTTCATTTGTATGTTGTCTTCCTCATATACTCCATTTGTCCTTATTTTGGAGGTTGTGGTCAGCTCATCAAATATGAATTTTATTTAGCTCTATTATTTGAAATTGTTAGTATGCTTGTCATTACTATAAATGTATATATAAAACCATGACAATAAAATATATATAAAAGTATATGGTTTTAAATTAGTATCTTTAGGATATAATCCTTCCTTTTTTTTCATTTCAACACTGAGTAATAGGAAATTTTATAATATTTATTCTCAGTATATTTAAGGTGGAATAAAAATTAAAGAAAACATGAAGCAAAAAAATTCATGATATTTTTTCAATCTTTGAATACTTTTTAACCTAAACCTACATTGAGAAGATTTTTAAGCTATTTCACAGCATGAAATTGTTTGAAAAATGTATTTCCTTTCTTTGTTTTTTTCCATACCCGATTTTCTGTTTTGCTCACCTCCCTCTCTCTGCCTCTGTCTGTTTCTCTCTCTCCCTCTCTGGTATGTTTTTATATTTGTCAGCATGTTTCCTTTTTACTTGCTTACCTTTTTTAGTTCATGAGGAGTCTGGCTCCAGATTAAAATTTTTCTCCAATTTTTCTGGTTCCATCATTGGCAGTAACACATTTACCTGACAGGTCTTATGGGAAATATTGCCTCCTCATTCCCCGTTTTGGTGTACAACACAAGCACTGCAATTTCTAAAGGGAATTGCATTCAAGGACTCAGGCACTCCTCATCAGTCATGCTGTTGCCTGAATTTGCCTTACTAGTCCAGGAATCTTCAAACCTATGTGCCTTTATCTGCTATCTTGGGCATAGGTTTTCTGTAGGTGGATTTGCAGAGGGCACTATTGAGGGAAAGGGAGAAGGGGAAGAGAAGCAAGGAGAATATTTCTTAAATATACTCCTTCTAGCCTGACTTCTGTACTTCCCAACTCTAGCCCTTCCCCTTCTCTCTCTGACTCCAGGTTTTTGGCCATCAGAAACATTGTGTTAGGGTTCCTGTATATATGACCCCCACCATAGAGATGATCCAATTTTTTTCATTATATTTGAAGAGAGAGAGTTTTTGATTAACTTTATTCTAATTTCATCTTTATGTCATCTTACACCATAAATGTTATGTCTCAAGAAATTAAACAAAGGCCTCCATTTTGTGTCTTGCCCTGGATTTATAGCTGTAACTGAAATCCAGGACTGTATGAATTGCCTCCTCTGGAATGTGGTGACTAAATGCAATGACAAGCTATTTGAAACCTGAAGTTCAAAACATTAAAAAATAATTTTATTAATATTTTATGAATATTAATGAATATCAACATTTATTCATATGAATTGCTTAATTTTAACCTAAGTACATTTTTTTTCAAGTCATGTCAAAAAAAAGAATGGTAGAGTACAGATATGGCAAAATTAAATATTAAAGTTATATCAGAAAAAATTGTGATAAACAAAATAACGTAATGCCATTTATTCTAAAATTATAACCAAATGCTATGTTAAATATTGAGAAATTGAATGTTTGATAGTGAAAATTCACTTAATGTTTTTGAGACACTGTTACATATGAAGTATATATTAGTATCAAACCTACTATCACATTACTCAATAAATATTCAGCATACACAGCCAAGTAACAATGCTTCTTAAAATTAACTGTATGAGCCAGGCATGATGTTGCATACCTGTAATGCCAGCAGCTTGGGAGGTTGAGACAGGAGAATCATGAATTCAAAGCCATCCTCAGCAATAGCAAGGTGCTAAACAACTCAGAGAGACCCTGTCTTTAAATAAACTACAAAAAAGGGCTGGGGATGTGGCTCAGTAGTCGTGTGTCCTTGAGTTCAATCCCTGGTACCCCAACCCCCTCAAAAAATCAATTATATAGAAAGTAAAATAGCAGACACGTGTATTATTTTGTTTATTGTCTACATAAATATTTGAAATACTTTCTAATATTAATATAAGAATTTGTTACTAATACTTAGTATATTTTATTAAATTTGTATACTGCTTAGTTAAATAATTTATTTTCACACTTTTAAAGATAATATGTGTATGCTAACATATATTAATAATGAATTATTAAATTAATAAATTAGCTATTTTTAGCTTTTTAAATAATCTGAATTCCTACCCAAAGAAAAATATGGTGCCATGCATCAATTCTTGAAATTCTGTTTGTAAACCTGAATTTTTTCTTCTCTGTTAGATTTACAGGCTCTGAATTGCTTAGTGAACTGTCATTACCCTTCTGGTTAAAGAATTAGTCTAGGCTGTGAACATTATTAAAATTCATCTGGGACATTTATAAGTAGATATAAAAATAATGTGCAAGGACATTTTAATAATGTAAAATGTCCCACATAATCTGGAAGTACAACTGCCCATACAAGATAGAAGAACCTGTTTATATCAAAATATTTACAAAGCAAAATGGAGAAACAAGGCTAAAATTTAAAAAAGCAAAACTTTAAAAAAAATCATCAGTTTAGAATCCTAGTGCCATAATCTCTTTGAAATTGTTTTAGAGTATTTTCAAATTAACAGTGTGTGTGTGTGTGTGTGTGTGTGTAGTATATGGTACACATGTACATATACACATGTACCATATGCTCACTTGAATTAATTTTAGTCCAAACCAGTCTCTGTATGTGTTTCATAATGTAGACTCCATACATATTCTACTGAATCTAACTTGCTGTGTACACAAACTGTAACAAACTATGACTATACTTTCATAACCATGCAACTGATCTAGCCAGTCATGAGCTGGAAGCAATAAAAACATGACCATGGAAAACAAATTTCAAGTGCAATCTATCAGGCTGTTTCAGTATGCCACATTGCTTTTTTTTTTTTTTTTTCCTTTTTCTTTTTATACTCTTTGCATGTGGTGGAGTATTCTGATCCAGTTAAGTCCATATTGCTGCTTGATTCTAGGATTGCAATAAAATTAATTTAGATCTCCAAAATTTGATTTGTTTTAAATTTGTCCTTTAAATACATATTCATAAATAGTCATTCCAGTAAACACAACTTATGGATGCTCCTTAACAGTAATTTTTGATAAATATTTGCAGGTAGACATAGTAAATATCATTCATTCTGATTTTTTTTTTTTTAAGTACCAAGGATTGAACTTAGAGGTACTCAACCACTGAGCCCCATCCCCAGCCCTATTGTGTGTTTTATGTAGAGACAGGGTCTCACTGAGTTGCTTAGCAACTCGCCTTTGCTGAGGCTGGCTTTGAAATCGCAATTCTCCTGTCTCAGCCTCCCAAAGTGCTAGGATTACAAGCATGAGCCACCATGCCCAGCTAATTTATCTATTAGATTATTATTTGGCAGATAAAAAGGTTATTATTATATACTAATAAATCTTGTCCGCTCTGTACACTATGCTATGATTTCAATGTGTCACATAGATAAGATGATGGAAAATAATTTTACTGAGATTTTTCTCACATTTAACCTTAATATGAATAACTATCTTTGTAGGAAATAATATGAATAGAAAAAAATTGTACAAAAATGCAGAATAATTGTTAATAACACATGATAATGTTATACATTGAGCTACCTAGGAAGATAAGAAGGAATAAGCCAAAAGTTCATTACAATATTCTATTGATACATGGGAATACGGAAAGAAGGGAAAAGGGAACAAAGAAGAGAATATGGAGAACAAATACAGCATGGTACGTTAGAAGACTATTCTATTATTTTGTGCAAGAACACAACTAGTACCAGTCTCACACAACACTTTTCCAAAGAAGCTACATGAAATCAGAGAGTCTCAACATAATCTTCTGGAAAAGAGTAAAAGGGAGAAGAGAATTATATAGGTTTATGAAAGTTAAAAACAACTAGACTTCAAGTAAAAGTCCAACATCCTTATGTGAAAATAGTTGCCCCCACTTAAAGAGTTTAATTTAAAATAATTGCATATTATGAATATTTTAAATTTTTCATCATTTGATATGATGAAATCCCTTTTCTTGTCCCCAAAATGATAGTTCCTTTACTAAGACAGACATTTGTAAATGTAGTATAGTCATTTACATATTTGAAATGTAAATTTTATGTCTTTAATTAATCTTTCTTTAACTCCATATTATATTGATAGCTTGCTTTCTTTTTGTGTTTTTTTTTTCCTACAATTCTGAACTTTGTTCACATTTGAGGCCACTATTAATTTGTGTTTTATGATTGTTTGCTACATAAAATGAAGGATTCATTTTATGTTTATCTTTCATAAGGTCCAGATAACATATTGAATAATGCCATGTCTCCACTGATTTTTAATGTGGTTTCTGTCATATATTGATTTCCAATTTACATGCTGATATTTACTTGAGTCACTATTCTGCTCCAATTTTTTATTGATTGATCTCCACAGTACCATATTTCCAAATTATTATAAATTTAAAATTAGACTCACTGTTGGTTACAGCACTCTCTCTTACTAGTTTCCTCTTTTATGAATACCTTGTTTATATTAATTTCTTCATTATTTCCAAATAATTTTAAAAAACACTTCTTATGAACTGTAAAAGAACATATTAGAAAATAATTTTTTACAAACTATAAAATAACATACTAATAAAATGATAGTGAGGTAATTTGGGAGTAACTACCATCTCTGGAATATTATCTTACAATCCAAGAACACAGATTCCTCCAGTTGCATCATACATTTTTCTTTCAACAACATTTTAAAACTTATATATCTTAATATAATGCCTAAATTTTTAAAAGTTTGGTACATCTATTATTAAAACTATTCTGAGACAAAATATATACATTTGTTGCATTGAAAAGTGCACATAGAAAAATGTTTATCTTTTTCAAACTGGCATATTGGCAGCCTGTTAGTTTTTTACTGATTGTAGTTTGTTTTATCTCATTTACTTAAAACACATTATGGAAGAGTGTTTCTGTTATATTTTTTAGTGCACAATCTATTAGTTAAAAACTAGCATGCATTATATGCTAAATTTATTTCTATTGGTTATATAAAAAAGAGATTCATTTTTAATGAATTTTCCATTTGAATATGTAATTTATTATATCTTATACTTTCTAATTTAGGGTTAGAAACTCTAGTGTGCTAAATGGGGTTATTTTCCATTTTGTTACTCTATGTGAAAATATGTCTACTTGGAGAAGTTATTGTAGAGTCCCAATACTTTTAAAGTTACTGTGAAATTAACGTATATACCACATATTAGGATTTAAAATATTTGTGCTCTTCACACAATGAGAGGGAGTGAGAGAGGAAGAGAGAGAATTAGAATAGTGGACAATGTGCTGTCAATTTCACCTGTCTTACTCATTGTATACATTCCCCCATGGATAGCAATTATCATTAATGCAAGTAATAATAAATGTTGATAAGGATGTGGAGAAATAGATAAACTCATACATTGTTAGTGGGACTACAGATTGGTGCAACCACTCCAAAAAGCAGTAGGGAGAGGTCTCAGAAAACTAGGAATAGCTCATAATTTGACCCAACTATCCTACTCCTCAGTATATATGCAAAGGATCTAAAATTACCATCTACAATGACACATCCACATCAATATTTATACCAGCACAATTCACAATAGCTAAGCTATGCAGCTGATTAGATGACCTTCTACATACAGATGAATAGATAAAGAAAATGTGGTATATATACATAATGGAGTATTACTCAGCTATTAAGAATAATTTCTGTTGTTTATATAAGGATATCTTATAGGCCATTAATAATAAATAGACAGTAGGATTTGAAGATGAGAGGATTCTAGGTTAGGTTTTTAGATTAAAATTATCTTTTAAAAAGTAGATCAAGAATGCTAACACTTAAACAACAATTTTTATGCATGTGAAAAATCTTAATATACTATTGATAAAAATAACCTTTAGTGCTTTTAAAATATTAAACCAACGGCGAGGTGCTAAGCAACTCAGTGAGACCCTGTCTCTACATAAAACACAAAATAGGGCTGGGGATGGGGCTCAGTGGTTGAGTGCCCCTGAGTTCAGTCTCCAGTACCAAAAAAAAAAAATATATTAAACCAAAACTACTTATGTTAGTTTTGAAGACAACAAACCACCTCACAAAAGATGAGTTTATAGTATAAATAGTCATACAATATAGCTTCATCTAGATATATGTTGTAGATTTCACACTGTTGTTTTATCTAAGAATAGGCATTGTATTTATTTACTTTCATTAATATTGTAAAAGTGCAAAATAAACGAGATCTTTTTATTCTTCATATTCTACATATCTAGTATTTTAAGGGTTTCTTCATTAATTGCCATTTTGTTTTTCACATATATGTATAATTTTTCACATATATGTATAAATTGTCTTAAGAAGGACTTGGCAATTAATCTAAATCATGATTGCTCTTTTGAACAGAGTTCTAGGGATCAGGATGAATGAGAAGCTCCTTTGCCACTGTTTTATTCTTTAAATATTATTATCTTTTAAGTCTATCACTTTCTTTAAAAGATTAATACAAAAAAGACTTGAAACTGACATATAGCTTAGCCATATATACTATAGATATAGTCAATACACAGAAATAACTGTGCACTTTCTTGGATAATGTGTATAATAGCTTGTTTCCTCATATTTGATTTTATTTCTCCAAATCAATTTCATGTTTTCATATATAAACTTCTTTATATTTTCATAGGTTTTAAGCTTTATATTGTTCCACAAATAGTTTGCTTCTATATATCTGTAATTAATGTCATTTGGAGTGGACTGTTAGAATTATGCAGCTATAAGAATTTAATTTGTATCTGTTTGTTCCCTCAACTGTATCTCCATATAAATATTAAATATATATTATACATAAAAGATAACTTGTTATGGCCACTGAAAAAGGATAGATATGTAGAAAAGAAGAATTAAAAAAACACATCTAATTGTTTTGTAACTTCAATTAACAGATGGCTACCATGTTTTGTTGTTGTTGTTCTCAACTATTATGGTTAATCTTCATTTTTTTAAAATATTTTTTTAGTTGTAGATGAACACAATACTTTTATTTTCATTTATTTTATGTGGTGCTGAGGATCAAGCCCAGTGCCTCACACATGCAAGGCAAGCACTCTACCACTGAGCCACAAACCCAGTCCTAAGCCACAATCCCAGCTCAAACTTCATTTTAATGTTCCATTCAGTATATACATGAATGTTGCCCAAAGATTCTTTTTACATGTTAAACTTAGCAAATTGCTTATTGTGCATTTGTGTTATTAATTAAATAATCCAACAACCTGAGAATCTTTTGGAGACTCTGAGATTATGGGAAGTCCTGGAGATAAAGTCTGCATTTATGGAATTTTTGAAATGCTTATTTAATAAAAGGTCAGGATAGTGTCTGGATTGGATTCCTTTTCAGACAAATTTTTTATGTAGTTATGACCATCTTATATTTTATTCCAATTACTTATCATGTCATAGGAACAACCTACATCCTCTGAGAAAGTATGTCAATGAAAAGTCCACGTCAAAAGTGTCATATTGACACTTAAGGTTCACTAACAGATGTAGTGTAATGACTGTCATTTACCCTTTTCTTTCTCAAACGTCAGATGAATGATATAAAACAATAACAATAAGCTCACATTTTTATTTAAAACATTCACATAAAGATATTGTTTTTCCTCTTTTGTGCTTCTATATATTGTTTTACTTTTTTCTCTCAGAGAATTATAATTATTTCTTTCTCAATTCAGATTTTACAATGAAAGTAATGTATTAAGAAGATATTGACACAGAAAAAGAAAAGAAGGGAACTATTAATTTGCTCAGATTTATTTTAATAAAGTTTGTTTATAAAATGTATGCCAATGTCTATTAAACCTATAATTTTGGGGTATTATTTTGAAAACACAAATTTGTATAAGTGGTAATTCAGTAATTGGTATAGATATCAAAAGGCACTTAAATACTAAATAAAAACACTTTTATAGGCACAAGAATATGGAAGCAAATAAAATTGGTTTCCATTATAATATCAGTTACAGCTCTATTAAACTGGAAAATGAAAGGAAGCTATAAAAGATGGGAAAAGGAAAGACAGTGGAAAGAATCTGACATAACTTACCTATGTACATATATGAATATACCACAGTGAATCTCACCCTTATATACATGCACAAGAAATGAATCTAAAAAAAAAAAAAAAACTATGGGTAAATGGCAGAAAGATCAATAGAGTAAAGCGAAGTGAGTAGGAGGTGGCGGAGTGGAAGGGAAGGAGAGTTACGGAGTACTGAATTGGAACAAGATATATTGCATGGTTTTATAATTGTGTCCCAATGGATTCTACTACCATATATAACTAAAAAGAAAGATAAAATAGAAGAAGTATGTCTAGCATCTGTAATTTTCAAATATATGACAACTGCAATGTGATATGATTATGATTACAGCTATATTTCATTGGTGACAGAGTCACATGTTATTGCTGTGCCTTGCTCTGCCTACACTCATAACTTGTTGAACTTCACCCAGCTCAAAGCTGGTAAAATAAAGTAGAATTTTTATTAATAAAAAACAAACAAAGAACTTGTTGAACTTCACCCAGCTCAAAGCTGGTAAAATAAAGTAGAATTTTTATTAATAAAAAACAAACAAACGAAACAACAACAACAACAAAAAAGACTTTAGAGACTCTTCTTCCTGACACTAGACACCTGGACTTCCTTTCCTTAGAGAATTTACTTTAGAAAACTTGTAATTGCACATCATTTTTGTGCTTCTTTAAGATGTAAATCTCCTGGCCTATTGTTAATTTCACAACTCAGAAATGCTTTTTCCAAAGACATGAAAACTACTCCTTTGAAAATAATCATTAAGAATAGGGCCCAAATCTTTTAGCCTGTGGAAGTGCAGGAGCCTAACATTTATTTATAGACAATAATTAGCAAACACAGATGGCTTAATCCCTTTGACCAATCCTTCCTAATGTCTTTTCCAGTAACTTCAGCACTCCAAAATGCTCACACTTTTTGTTTCAAAACTGAGTTCAAGCTCTCCTATTAAAATAGACTGGACTAACATTTTCCTTGCTTGTTAACTCCATCTGGTGCAATTTTTGACATTATTAATATAATACTTTAATTATGATTCTGAAACATAAAAAGTATGTACCTGCCCAGAAAGCTAAATATTAATAAGGATGTAGATAAAATATTAGAATGAATAAAAGTAAGCAAGGGCTTATGTTTATGTGTGTGTTTGAGTACAAAACCTAGTACTAAGCAGACATTAGATTAGATGTGTATGAGAAACACGTATTTTTGTTTGAAATACTAAATGTTTTAGAGACAAGAAGAAGTAATATTGAGGAGTATTAGAATCAGGATTCTAGGTAGGCTAGCAGGGTCAAGCAATGCCTGCCTGTCAAAATATATTAGTGTGGCCAGAAGTTTGTCATTTGATGGATAGACTCATAAGGACATGTCTCTGAAGGGATAACAGAGATCAAAAGATCAGTTTATGAAGAAAGAAGTAAAGTGGCAGATTGCAAGAATGATTAGCCAGATGTCTACACTTCAAGGTGTCTTCTAAGAGAGGGCAACAGGTAATCTCATTTCATTCTCTGTAATTTAATAAGCACAAGTATTTTATAAATAGAAAAAAAGTTGATACCAAAAAAAGCACCATACTGATTAAAATTAATTTATGGTTGACTAAAGCATGATTATCTGTGGTCTTTAGATATTGAACCCCACATTCAATTTGGTTCACATCCAGTTTAAGGTAGATATTTCAATTTATTAAGAGTGATGAAAAATAAGCACATCTATAATTCTCACATATATTTTCTCCTTTCTTCCTATTTTATTATTAATATTAAAATTGTTAAAAATGTCCAAAAATTGTAACAGTAAATACGTTGGTGAATTTATTCTATAGTTTGAGGTAAGTAGTTATTTAAAACAAAAAAAAAAATGAAGCTTCAAATTTTCCTGTTTATCCTGAACTCTATCCTAGTATTAATTTAAATCAGCATTTGTCAGGTGGTTTACATAAGATCACAATACATTTTCTAAGAAAGTTTATAGATTATGTATTTATAATGTATTCCTATATGTTTAAAATCTATTTTTCTTGTATCTATCCACTATTCCTTTTTTAAAATATATTCTTGATAAGCAACTTAAGTATAAAATCATTTTGTTTAAAAGGTTTTTTTTTAACTCTTAATCAGTAAATATTTTTGAGAAAAATTGAGACTAATTTAATTTGGATATCCATATTATCTTTCTTGTAAATAAAATGACTTTTCAGTATATATTTTAATAGTTAAACATTTTTTGTGTTTTGATAGACCTTCCTTTTTTAGTTGTTTTTTTTTTTATAGGTTTTATAAAAAAGCAAAGATGGTACTGAGATTCCCTTAAGACTCCATATAGTTTTCTCTATTTTTAGTATCTTTCATTACTGTACAGTTTTTCAGTGCTGATATGGTACTATTAAATAAATTATGCCAAGTGGAGTGACACACCCCTTTAATCCCAGGGGCCAAGGAGGCTGAGATAGGCGGATCAGTGAGTTCAAAGCCAGCCTCTGCAACAGGGAGGCACTAAGCAACTCAGTGAGACCCTGTCTCTAAATAAAATCAAAATAGGGCTGGGGATGTGGCTCAGTGTCTGAGTGCCCCTGAGTTCAATCCCCAGTACCAAAACTATAAATAAATAAATTACATCTTTTGCTCAGATTTCATTTGTTTTTCTCTAATGTCCATTTCCTGTTCCTTAATCTCATTTAAGATACTACATTACATTTATTCTTTATCTCTTTAGTTTCCTGTGGACTGTGACAGTTTATCAGACTTTTCTAGCTGCATGGACCATTTTGATGAATGTGCTAGTCAGGTATTTGTAAAAATTCACTTAGTTTTGGTTTGACTAATGCTTTTCATGTGGCTAGACTTCTTTTAATAGTTCTGTCAAAGATGGCCACAGAAATGAAGTGATATTGTCAACACATCATATGAACAATATATAGTATCGAAAGCTGTTATTGCTGATGTTGACTTTGGTCGCCTGACTTCGGTACTATGTGCTGGATTTCTCTACTGCAAAATTACTTCTCCCATTGTTTTTATATGCTATTTGCTAAGGTTAATTTTATATGATAACTTGAATAGGACATAAGCAGCCCACATATTTGATTAGAAAATTTTTAGAATAGAACTGCACCTCAGTTTTCTTTTGTCTCTAGCTTGCCAACTGAAAATGGTGGAGTTGTCAGCCTCCAAAATCACATATGAGCCAATTTCTTTTGTCTATCTATTTATCTATCTATACTGATTCCCTGGAGAACTCTAATATACTACTCTTGAAGTAATTCACTCAGAACAAAGAGGCAAGAAAATAATTCTACACATACTAACCCAGATATAAATGCATATTTATTAGTATTTTATATCTATATACTGATGAGGTTGAGAATAAGTTTCTTCTGATATTGTTGACTCTAGTGCAGTTCCACATGGCTAATTACAACTTCATATAATTTTCTTGCTTACCTGAAGACTTCTCCAGCACTAAGAACTCTTGCTTCCAACATCCACTGTTTATTAGCTATTTGATATATTAACATTAATATAATATTGTGTGGCACTGTTAACACATATCCCATGAAACTTTAACATATAGGTACACTAGTAAAATAAACTTCCTTTTATCCTAGTCTTACTGTTTTCAGACACCATTTGTCAAAATTACTTCTTTGTACTCACTTAAATGGAGATGTAGTATATCTGTAATATCATGATAGTCTCTTGCCACAGTCTGCATTCCATCCTTGAACTGCCCTCCACCCTTTATCTCCTGCTTGATTGTTTTTATTTGAATATATTATGTTACTCATATAGTCATCCCTTTTAATCTGCAGGTGAAAACCACCTTTGCTGATGGAAGGTTTCTTTTCATCACTGACAGTTTTTCTATTTCATGTGTTATATATCTTCAAAAAGTGTCTATGATGAATGTTACATCAACATTACCTGCCTCTTTAAATGCTATGAAGTATCATAATTTTTACATTTTTTTCATCTTTCTCTTTTCTGTTGTTTTCAAATCATCTCTGGCCATGATTTTGTTTATTTGGACACTTTTTGAAACATTCCACAAACTTTTTTTAATTTAGACACAATATCTTTATTTATTTATTTTTATGTGGTGCTGAGGATCAAACCCAGTGCCTCAGGCATGTGAAGCAAGCGCTGTACCACTGAGCTATAATCCCAGCCCCTCCACAAACTTTTAATAATGTTTGCAATATTATGCAAACTCTTTCCACACTTAGGGCCCCAAAATATCTTGAGTGTGGCTGCCCCTGGCATGTGAATACCACTGACTCTTCTAATTCCAACCATTTGTGCGGGCGTCTTTGTTCATCCTAAAACTTTACAAGTACTCTTTCTCAGTCCTTACATTTTTGTTTTGTTTTGAAGGTTTTCCTCCAGATTAAAACATAGCTAAATCCCTCACTTTCTTCAAGAATCTACCTAAATCTGCTTTTTTCATTGAGATGTTTCCTGGTATACATCACAGCTAGAAATATGTTAAAATACTTACCTAAGAGTTAGTTCCACCAAATTAAATGTTAACTTCATGAGAATAGAGACTCATTGCTGTATCTTCAATTCCCTGACAAGCTCAGGAACACAGTACAAACCCAATAGGTATTTGTTCAATAACTGAATAAAAGAGGGAGTACTCATTTTTCAATGTAATTTTACCTATGTGCCCTTTTTATGTGCTTATTCTAAATTGTCATTTGAAATAATTTAACAAAATTTTTTTCTACAGGCTCATCAGCTACTGTCTAATTTTTTTTAATATTTATTCTTTAGTTGTAGGTGGACAGAATATCTTTTATGTTTTATTTTATTTTTTATGTTTTGCTGAGGATCGAACCCAGTGCCTCATACGTGCTAGGCAAGCACTCTTACCACTGGGCCATGACCCCAGCCCCATAATTTAACAAAAATTTTAATGGCCTGTTTTCTTTAGACTTAGTCTCACTCTTTTAATAATAGTAAGCAAAAAAAAAAAAAAAAAAAAAAAAAACTCTATTCTCACATATAGCTTGAAGAATTTTGCTATTTTATTCAGTTAGTCAATAAGTGTGGTACATATTAACTATCAGGGCAATATTCAAAACACAAGTAGTCTAACACCAGTAAAGAATAACCCTCTAATCCTTTGAAAGTCACATTATAGTACGATAGAGGGAAAATATGCAAACAAAACACACAAATATGTTCTTATAAGCAAAATACAGATAATCAAAATAAGAAAAAATGGGCTAGGAAATAAATGGATGAAAGGATTGATGAAGGAATAAATATCAGTTCAACGTCAATATTTGAAGTATTAGGCCATAGTTCTTCCCTGGTACATGAATGCTTCTCCTTGGAGAAAGTTTTGCAGTATGAATTTTAAAGCACAGCAGAGTTCTTCTCAGTGAAGTCACTTTCTTCTTCCTAAAAAGACTTCAGATATTTAAACTGGCTCTGACTTCATATTAATTTGGAAGAGTATGGTTTTCTACTGTGTTGTTTCAAGTTTTACTTCCTACTAGTAGAATCTAACACCAAGGATTTTAAAAATTGTATTATTTTATGTGTTCCTGAAGAGAAGTTGGATTTTGTAAATTAACTCAGTATAAAACTATTAATGTTTAATGCATACAAGCAAGGTAAAATGTAATGAACTATTTATGTCCTTATTTATAGTTTGAATAGGTAATAGTATTACCTATAAACACTAAATTATTAAAAAGAAAGATTTTGGTATAGTGAATAAAGTTTTCTATATATAATTTCTGAATGTGCAATGATTCTGGGACATTCTATGGGTAAGGGGAAGAGTTATCTATAATTCAGGTGTTATCCTCAAAGAATGGCTTGGTTTTAAGACTCAATATCTGTGGCAGAATATTTATTTCCATCACCAACCAAACCCTTTGAAAAGTATTGGAGGAGAAAATAACCTGGCAAGAGACATGAAAAATAATAATAGAAAATTTACCATGTGACCTAAGGAGAATTACATATTAAGTGAAAACTATATAATATTGGAGTATAGGTGGAGTTCAATCATAGGCATGGAAAAGTAAGGGATGGTGCTTATGATTGGTTCCATCTATTCTGGTCTTTTAACTGTCTGTTCACAGTTGACAAGTTGAATAATTGAGGAATGCATCTGTTGACTTAAACCAAGATATTTTGTTTCATATGATTTGGAACCTATTTTTCACCTGGACTTTCAAATAGTTTTGGAAAGAAAAATAATGGACATCAATTCTTAGTTTCCCAAAATTGTAAAAGTAAATTAATTTTTCTTGTGACAAATACTGAACAAATTGCCTATGCTTTGCATAGCACAGAATTTGAGAACTGCATCTGATCTGATAAAAATAAAATAGTGGTGAATAGTATTTAAACATCTTTATAGTGACATATGTGCTTTTATTTTTTTACAAATGTGCTTGCATGTGACATGATGATTTTTTTCAGATAATTACTTATTATTGATGAACAACATAATTATTCTTTGACAAATGCATCTATAATTTAGTGCTACTTATGCTCCTGCAGCTGCTGCTACTGAAATTCCATACACAGTTTTTTATTGCTCTTTTAATATTTCTTTGTCTCACCCATAGATAGGGACATCTATTTTCTCTGTTTCTATCTTCCTTTTTAAAAATTTTTCTAGAGCACTGCACCACCATTTCACATAATGAAAAGCTGTCCAGTTCCCATGTGAGAGGATAAATTATCAAAGCCTTGCCTTTCATGAGAAAGGATAGTTATTTTCTCTTTCAAAAATATCTCACATAAGTGACAATTAGGACATTTCTCTGTTTTAGAAAATTTTGTTGGATGCTACCCACCCACCACACACAGATTCCATTCTCTCTCATCCTAGGAGAGAGAATGTGAAGGGAAAGGAAGAACAGAAAGGGAGAGGAGAAAGGTAAAAAGAGATAAAGAAAGAAGATCAATGACATGAATAATCACATATGAAATACATTGTGTGCCTGGTGCGGAAGACGAGCTAGAAATCAATGTGTTATTTTAAAGCAATCATTAGAAGCAATAAGTACTTCATTCAATAGTTACTTGCATTTTTAATGTTTCTTTCTTTTCCTTTTTCTTTTGGGTGGAACGATGCAGACCAGGGGAGAAGCCTTGTTAAAATTTTTAAATGACAAAGAAAAGCAAAACAATACAATATTAAAAAAAATTTGTGTCATAACTGGATTAATCATATTTTGTAGTCAATAATATGAACTCTTTGGAGTACTATGTTCTGAAAAAAATATTAAATTTACTGCATTATTTATTCATTCAGTATGTGTGAGCTAGTGTGATCTTCCCAACACTTGGTGACCACAGACAGAGAAGACCACCACTGACAAGGAAGTGAGCCTCTGGCAATGCAGAATCTGTAACTCCTTAACTGGACAAAAGCATTAACCAATCAAGTTTATACTCTATTCCCACAATTAATGAAGCTATATCTCTTTTCTTTTTACATTGAACTTGCATCTTAGTAAGCAATTTTATTTCTTTACGTATCAAGCTAGGCCATGAATATGGTTGTTGAATACTTTCCTGGGGGTAAAATTCTCATTTCTTTACATATTATAATTCTTTAATAGTTTGTATTTATCATCAATGTTAAGAAAAAATATAAGAATATTATAAGTGATAAGTTACAATTATTCATTACTGTGTAATCAAGGATAATTCATATTATGGTTGCTCTAACCATGTAAAACAGTGCTTCATTTAATACATCTTCTTGAATGGGGTTGTGTTAAGATACACACATTAATTGGAATTACCATTAGTTGTTAGTCTCATATTATTCTCTTTTCTCCCTGAGTTTAGTTGGGAATCTTTGACAAGTTATAGCACTAAAATGCAGTGCACAGATTTCCTATTAAAAATGGAAAATTGTACTTTATACAAATTCCCATATTTTATATTTATTGCCATAATAATTTGCATGCTTCTGTTTGTATATGAGTTTATATAGCTGTAAGTATTGCCCATATTTGTCCTTTGCATTAATGAACTAGTCTTTTATTGCATTTGTAAATTACAAAGGAAATAGAAAGTAGGAGAACTTTTTTTTTTTTTTTGCATCTAGCTACTGTGCTGAGAAACATTTAGGAAAATATAGTGTAGCATTAAAAGTAGTAGACATCGGTTATAAATCCAATCATTAGTAGGCACAAAGCTGTTCTTGCTTTAATGTCTAACCAACTTATTTCAACAAATGCTCCCTTTAGAATTTCTTTTAATATTGTTTTGTAAACTAATCTTTGGTTATGTAAGAGTGGAGTTAATTAAGCAAGTGCTACTTTGTAAAGAGAGCATGTAAAAAGCAATAATATGTTTCCTACAGTGCTGATTAAGACTGAGGATCCTTTTCTTAATAAACTTTTGTACCAAGTATAAAAACATCTGTACAAGAGATTCTTCTTATAATATGTTTATGTTACATACCCTAAGTTCAGTCAATTATGACATAGAAACTGGCCAAGGGAATGTTCGTTTCAACTCTTGCTTTTTTTTAATTTTTATTTTTGTGGTTCCTGGATCAAATTGTGCATGGTGGATTAGCACTATTCCACGGAGCTACGTCCCCAGGTCTCTTGGTCTTTTTTTTGATAAAGAATATCTTAATATTAAAAGTGGAAATCACCTTGTAGCATCCCATTATTGATATATACAAGGCAACTCCAAGGGCTTGTTGTCATTTCTGTTGCCCACAACACAATACATGATTGGAGAGTATGAGTGTTGTGGGTATAGAAAAGAGGAGAAATGGAACTAAAAAACAAAAAGAAAAACAAAACTACTGTTCAAATATATGATATACCATAGTTCTATACTAAAAGATTGGCTTCATGATAAGCCATAATATTTTTTTTTTATTTTAGATGGACACAATATCTTTATTTTATTTATTTTTATGTGGTGCTGAGGATCAAACCTAGTGCCTCATGCATGCGAGGCAAGCGCTGTGCCAATGAGCCACAATCCCAGCCCCAAGCCATAATATTTTTAAAAATGCAAAACTTCACTTACACAATCCTCAAATTAACATATAAGTAAGTATAAAGTTTATGATGTAGTTTCTTTGGCCACTGAAGAAAATAAAATGATCTCATACTTGGCATGCATTTGTTGAGCAGATTTGCTATTATCAAAGAAAAAGATGCATAAAGAAATTACAAAAGGATTAAAAAGACTAGATCTAAAACTTTGGGAGGATATGAGATTATTTATTCAGTTAACTGTGAGCTACATGATTAATTGAAGTATAAATTTTTTCATATATGACAGAGCTTTTTTAAAAATTTTTTCCCCCACAGTAAGCACTGGTAATGGAACCCAGCAATGTTCTATTGTTGAGCTACATCCTCAGCCCTCTATTTTTTTTTTTTTTTATTTTAAGATAGGATCTCACTAAACTGCTCATGCTGGCTTTGAACATGCAGTTCTCTTACCTCAACCTCCTGAGTTCCTAGGATTATCTGTGCATCACTACCCAGTCAAGTATGGCAATGCTTTAAGGGGTGCATACTTCCCTGGTTGCATATGATCATCTCAATCGCTACCTGTGTTAGCATTTACTTGCTCTTACAATATTTAAAAACCTGTTCTATATGATGGCTTAGTAGTTGATGATGGCAGCACTGGGGGGACATTTCTCTCTCCATTTATACCTTGCCAAGGTAACATTTTAGGAAAATTAAATATGAAAATGGTAGATGCCACTTAGAATAGTTAGAAAATAGTGTCCTAATCATCTTGTGTCAAGGCAAACCCGTGTAATAAATGGGATTGTTATTTAATATGGATTCTGGAGTAATGAAAAATTAAGGCTAAAGAAAAAAATGGCCCTGAACAAACATGAAACATGAACAAGAAGTAAATCTTTGCTGTTGTAAAGCTCTAATCTGAACATTAATTCATAATGTTAGATATAAATGATTATAACTTAGATGGTCCCAGCATATGTACCCTACTCTGGAATAACCATGTAAGTTGGAAGGGTTTCTGAATCACACATTGCCTCTTTTAAAACATAATTTTTTAAACTTCAGGTTTCAGCTGTGATGTATATACTTGGAAGTCGTCACTACCATCTTAATACCAAGAAAAAGTTGAATCAATTAAAAATCAATGACTTCTCAAACATATACGAGAACTGATGTTACAGGGAAACCCTCATCCCCGAATTTTGAGAGTCAAGTAAATAGAATCATCTGGAGACCTGCCTTTCAGGAGCAGGAACGCCTGAAACCAAAATATGTAGGAATTTATAACTGGAGCTTTAGACAAAATATTGGGCAATGATTTGCATTAGTGATCAGTCTATAGACAGAAATACTTCATGCTCTTAAGGGTTACCCTGAGAAATTCTAATGTTCATAACACTAAAGATCTAAGACAAAAATATTGTCTCTTGTATCTGGCAAGAGAGGGAAAATTAACCACTTTAAAATAAATCTAGATTATCTTTGTACCAGAGACTTACTCTTCACAGAAAAAGAATTTACCAGAGCCTCTCAGCAAAAAGAAAATTTACCAAAGGAAGGACACTTACAAATTTCATTTTTTTCTTCCAAACTAACCTGAAGCAGTAAAAAACAATGAAACGCTTGCAAATTTCACAGCCCAGGGATATTTACTTACTACAAGATTGAGATTTATTCAAAAGATTATAAAATGCTTGTGTTTCTCAATGCATCAGTACCATATTAAGAAGGCTCAAGTACAATAACAATGAATTGTAGCCTCAAGAGCTGCAAAACTCAGACTCTACTTAAAGAGGTATCAGGGACCTATAAGACAACAGAGGAGAAAAAGAAAAAAAAACTAAGAAATTTTAATTTTTTGGCATGAACAACTACATTAAAAATTAAACACTGCCAAGATTCTAGTTAAATGAACATGACAACTCTCACTAAAAGGACTTTAACCACAATTTCTATTATCTAAATCATTTCTGGCTTTCAACAAATGATTACAAGGCATGCTAATAGATTAAAAATGTACAGTCAGAAGAAACATAACAAGAATCAGAACCAAATTCCAATAGGACAGATCTTGGAAATATCAAACCAGGAATCTAAAGGCAATGTAATTAATTTGCTAAGGGCACTAAAGGATAACATGAAAACATGCAAAAGAAAATAGATAATATAATCAGAAGCTGAAAACTCTAAGAAATAATGTAAACAAAAATGAAAAATGACTTTCATGAGCTCATTAGTAGACCAACAATGAATAAGGAAAAAAATCTGTAAGCACGTGAATATATCAATAGCAATTTCCTGAACTGAATGAAATGTAAAAAATTAAAGTAATGAGACAAAAATAAGTGGAATAATTAAATGGGTTATGTTCAAGTAATTGGAATGTCAGAAAAAGAAGAGAGAAGTGAGAAGAAAAAATAAAAGTCACAGAGGAATTCATTATAGACAGAAATTCTACAACAAACCACAGACATAGAAATCTCAAGATAAATAGAAAATGTACATATAGCCATTTTATACTCAAAATATATAACTATAATAATGTGAAAATCTTAAAAGAAGCAAGTAGAGGAAAATACATCTTGCTGGGCACTGTGGTGCACACCTGTAATCTCAGAGGGTCAGGTGGCTGAGACCCAGAAGGATCCCAGGTTCAAAGCAACTTAGTGAAGCTCCTAGCAACTTAGCAAGATGCTGTCTCCAAAAAGAAAGAAGATCTGGAGGTCTGGGGATATGTCTCAGTGGTTAAGAACCTCTGAGTTCAGTCTGTGGTATCTCCTCCACCAAAAAATTATATCGTATGTATAGATAAACAACAGTAAGAATTTCAGTAAAGTTCTGAACAGAAGCTATGCAATTGGGAAGACAGTAGGATGAAGTTTTAAGAGATGGAAATAAAAAATAAAAAGTAAAACCCATGCTTGAATACTATGTCCAACAGAATTATTCTCTAAAAGTAAAAATAATATTTGGTATTCAGCAAATATAATGCATAGAGAAATGTTTGTAAATATAAATACCTATAATAACAAAAAGAAAATAATTTTTATCTGCAATCTTTTTTTGTTCTCGGGAGACTAGAGAAGGAAGGATAGTTTAATTCCAAACAAGTAGGAATAAATAATACAATTACAACAAAAATGAAGGAAATGGTAAACAGAAAATAGAGAAAATAAAAGTAAATTAAAAATCTATATAAATTAAATATATATAATAGGACAATACTTTGACAGATAAAAGTTTTCAAAACTCAAACAAAGGGAAATAATCTAAAAAATATATAAAATCAGTAATTAGTAACCTTATTCCCAAACCAAACTATCCATACCAAAGAGTTTTATCATTGAATTCTACAAATTAAGGAAATAATTATCACTGTCTACATTCTTTTCTGAAAGCAGAAACAGGAAAAACTTTACATCTCATTTTACTAATTCAGAATTGTACATGAATACAAAAATCTTATAAATTATTCTGAAATACCATTTAGCATTGAATGAATAGTATTATCATTATGACCCAGAAGAATTTATTCCAAGTATTAAAATAGTAGTTCAAAATTTTAAAATAGATTAGTGAAACTAATTTAGTGAATTAGTGAAACTAATTAGTGAACTAATTTAGTGAATTAGTGAAACTAATTAGTGATTACTTGATGTTATCATCAACAAGTTAAAGAAAAAGAAATCACATGATATCAACAGAGGCAGAAAAATCACCTGAAAAAAGTCTAATACATTTATTATTGGAAAAACAAAAAAAACTTTCAGCAAAATAAAACTAGAAAGGTATTTCTTCACTTTGACAAAGAAAATTTTCTCAAATATTTTATAGCTAGAATCATACTTAATTGTAAAAAACTAGGTAACTTCTTTCTAAAATCAAGAATAAGTCAAGAAGTTACTACTCATCACTTCTATTTCATATTATGTTGGAATACTTAGGCAGTACAACAAAGAACAGAATTAAAAACTATGTAGCAAAAGAAGTGAAAATTTTATTTATTCTCAGGTGACATTTATCTATCTAAAGTCACAAAGGAATAAAAAAATGAAAAATTAAACAGATAACAGTGAAATCTGAAGATAAAACTGAAATTACAGATTCAATTACCTTCCAATATGTAATCATTTAACATTTGAAATTTGAGACTTATAAAACTATATGACTTATAATAGCACTAAAAATAGTGAAATATTTAGATAAAATTCTCTATTCCCAGACCAATCCAGGCTGGAGATTCTGAAGGATAAAAGGCTCAATTTCCAGCCAGGCATGGTGGCAAACACCTCTAATTCCAATGGCTTTGGAGGCTGAGGCAGGACGAGTTCAGAGCCAGCCTCAGTAAAAGAGAGGTGCTAAACAGTGAGAACTTGTCTCTAAATAAAATACAAAATAGGGCTGGGGATGTGGCTCAGTGGTTGAGTGCCCTTTAGTTCAATCCCCCGTACCAAAAAAAAAAAAGGCTCATTTTTCTTCATTGTTGACAACCCAATCAAGCAGCTGGAAACAGGCCAGAAACTGCTGAGAGAGGCATGTCTGCCCTCTAGGTCTGATTCTGAGAAATTCATATCCATGTAATAAGTGAGGTCTGCAGAGGGTTAGATCTCCCACTCTGAGAGGGGAATTTTCAGGAGGTCCCTGATACCCACATATTCATCAAGGATCCATATCTTCTCAGTAACAGGAGTTGTGGATTGAATCTCAAATACTGTCTGAAAAAGGAGAGCCATAGCTAAGTCCCAGCCAGCCACTAAAACTTCCCATTTAGAACTCTGCATGAGTTTCACTCTGAGACTGCATAAACTTACTCTGTTCAGACAAATCTCCAATTGTCAGTACTCCCAAGTTAATCCCATCCTATACTGTGAGACAGGAAGCTGAGAGCTACTACAGACAGCTTCAATTCCAGGCCACACCAGCTGGCAACTTGGTGAGAAAAACAACAAAAGTCTGATTTAAAAACCACCAGGAGGTGGTGGTCCAAGGGGTACATAGCTCAAAGAAATGCAAAGAATGACACACAGCATAAGCAATGAGCCTCCATCCTTGCCAACAGGTTTTATCACCTCAGTGGAAAAAGACCTTAATTGATAATAAAAACTTTATTAAGAATTTTTTACCTATTATTTTTTTCTTTTTATTATTTTTACGTTTACCACATTGTGCCTATGTGTTTTTGTGCATGTGTTCTTACTTCACTAAAATGTACAAGAATATTTCTTTCATTTTAATTCCCGTTTTGTCTTTACTGTTTGTTATTTAGTCTTGTTTTGACTTTGGCAGTAAAAGAATTTATGTGGGTTTGTTTAGGTTTCAATTTTTTTTTTATTTATTTGTTAATCTCTTTTTTTGTTCTTATTGCTTCTTCTTCATTTTCTTTGTCCTCTCATAGTCATTCTTTTGCTCCTCTTCCTCTGTTCTTTTATTACTTTTTTTAAAATTCTCCATCTTTATAGCCATTACCTACTACTTCTCTCCTGCTTTTCCTTTATTCACATTTTAAGTTTTTGAAACTCTGTCTTGCATTTCTACCGCATTTTCTATTCACTTAAGAAACTTTGAGATTCTCTGTTAGAACTACTTATTTTATATAATTCGTATCCTTCACCATTCATGATGTTGTGGTTATTAATATGGTGGATCATGTAGTTGACACCTGCTGTTCAGTCTTATATCTAATTCATGGCTTCTTTTTGTTGATGATGATGTTAAATTTTGATCCCACCATCCTTCTTTATGTGGGAATTAGTGTTATATATGTCCTAATAGGCACCAGACATTTATTTTAAGACTGTATATTGGATGCTGTCATTATTGCTATTCCTTACTCTCCTTTTTCTAAGAGGGGCTGGAAAATAATTGGGACACTAGACATTCACAGGGTAGAGATCCTACTACTGAGCAACAGGTTCAATGACGCTCACTGACATCAAACATTATCCCACACACAAACTAGCCTCACTGAAGCTCCACAGAGACTTCAACACAGAATAGTGGAATAAACACTCAAATCAATGACCAGGCCCCAGGTGGGGTCTTGGATCAATGAATAGATGATCCCATGGCTGGAGAGTGTAATATACATGCTTTGTAAATGTAATGTTTTCAAATAAGGAACTCCAAGAAAGAAAGCAACCTCCCCCACCAAAAAAAATCCCTTTGATAGAAATGTGTCAGAGACACAGAAAATCATTAAATGAACTTCAATTACAAAAGTTAGAAAAATTTGAGCAACAGAATAAAATAATGTAAGATTTAAATTAAAGACAAAATGAGTATCCAGTAGTTTATACTAAAATCAGGAAAGAGAAACAAGGAAAAAGACGCTAAAAACCACAAGAAGGCCTTCTATCCCAGAGACAAACACTAAGAATGAAATCATTTTTCTAAGGAACCTACTTACACTACAAAGGTAAACATTCTAAAACAGATATAAAAAAAGAGAAAAGCTGAGAATTATCATTTTCTAGAGTGAAAGCCATAAAGAAAGGAATGAAAACACTGTGCTTTTTGTAAAATAAGAGCTCCAGCAAGTTCTTTATTTTTTACTTTTATTTGCATTTATTTTATACTGAATTTCCAGCAAGTTCTAATAAAAGGTTAAAACTCAATAATAAGGAACATTAAAATAATAAGAGTAGTTTATTATACATCAATTTACTTTTCTTTCCCTATTTCTGAAATTACTGAGTAAATTTAAGAAAACTTCAAAATAATCTCGTAGAAGCATTAACACATTTTAAGAGCAAAGTGGTAATAAGAAATTACTTAAAAATAATAAAAGATTTAAGTGATGTCCACCCTTGCTTTCTATACCAAAGGAATATTTGTAATGGAATGTGAAACAAAAAGAAGCAGAATTTTTAGACTAGCATTCACATGGATGAACATTTCTGGTGCTATAAGCAGAGATGCCAGCTTCAATAAGCTTATTTTTTTTTAAATTTACTTATTCTAAATAGGTATACATGAGAGCAGAATGCAATTTGATTCATTGTGCACAAATGGAGCACAACTTTTCATTTCTCTTGTTGTACATGATGTAGCATTGCAACACATGTGCAGTCATACATGTACCTCGGACACTGATGTCCATCTTATTCTACCATCTCTCCTGCCCCCATGTCCCCTCTTCTCCCTCCCCTCCCCTTTGACCAATCAAAGTTCCTCCATTCTTCTCATCTTCCCACATTATGAATCAGCACCCACTTATTTGGTCTTTGATTTTTTGGGATTGGTTTATTTCGCTTACATGATATTCTCCAACTCCAACAAATTACTTGCAAATACCATAATTTTATTCTCTTTTAAGGCTGAGTAATAATTCATTGTGTATATATACCATAGTTTCTTTATCAATTTATCTATTGAAGGGCATCTAGGTTTGTTCCATGGTTTAGCTATTGTGAATTGAGCTGTTATAAACATTGAAGTGGCTGCATCACTGTACTATGCTGTTTTATTAAATTTATTCTAATTAGGTATACATGAAAGCAGAATGCATTTTGATTCATTGTACACAAATGGAGCACAACTTTTCATTTCTCTCATTGTACATGTTGTACAATCGCACCATATGTGTAGTCATACATGTACCTAGGGCATTGTTGTCCATCTCATTCCACCATCTTTCCTGCCCTCGTGTCATATCCCCTTTGACTATAGACAGAGGAGTGGAATAGCTGGGTCAAATGGTGGTCCCAATGTAAGTTCTCTAAGGAATCTCCATACTGCTTTACATATGGTTTGTACCAATTCGCAGTTCTATCATCAATGTATGAGTGTGCCTATTCCTTCATATTCTCGCCAAAACTTATTCTTGTTTGTATTCTTGATAACTGCCATTCTGACCATGGTATGATGAAATCTTAGAGTAGTTTAATTTGCAATTCTCTAATTACTAGAGATGTTGGACATTTTTTGTATATATTTGTTGATCAAATGTACATCTTCTGAGAAGTGTCTTTTCAGTTCCTTAGCCCATTTATTGATTGGGTTGTTTTTGTTTGTTTGTTTGTTTGTTTTGGTGTAAAGTTTTTTGAGTTCTTTATATTTTGGAGATTAATGCTCTATCTGATGTGTGTGTGGCAAAAATTTGCTCTCAAAATATAGGATCACTTTTCATCTCATTGATTGTTTCTTTTGCTGAGAAGAAACTTCTTGTTTGAGTCCATCTCATTTGTTGATTCTTGATTTTATTTCTTGCGCTTTAGGAGTCTTGTTAAGGAAGTCGGGGCCTAATCTGATGTGATGAAAATTTATGCCTACTTTTTCCTCTATTAGGTGCAGGGTCTCTAGTCTAATTCCTAGGTCTTTGTTCCACTTTGAGTTGAGTTTTGTGCATGATGAGGGATAGGGATTTAGTTTCATTTTGCTGCATATGGATTTCCAGTTTTACTAGCACCATTTGTTGAAGAGGCTATCTTTCCTCCAATGTATGTGTTTGGCACCTTTATTTAGTATAAGATAACTGTATTTAAGTGTGTTTGTCTCTGTGTCTTCTATTCTGTACCATTGGTCTACATGTCTATTTTGGTGCCAGTACAATGCCATTTTTGTTACTATAGCTTCGTAGTATAATTTAAGGTCTGGTATTGTGATGTCCCCTGCTTCACTCTTCTTGCTAAGGATTGCTTTGGTTATTCTGGGTCTTTTATCCTTCCAAATGAATTTCATGATTGCCTTTTCTATTTCTACAAGGAATGACGTTGGGATTTTATTTGGAATTGCATTGAATCTATATAGCACTTTGGGTAGTATGGACATTTTGACAATATTGATTCTACCTATCCAAGAGCATGGGAGATTTTTTTCATCTTCTAAGGTCTTGTTCAATTTCTTTCTTTAGTGTCCTGTACTTTTCATTGTAAAGGTCTTTCACCTCTTTTGTTAAATTGATTCTCAAATATTTTAGTTTTTTGAAGCTATTGTGAATAGGATAGTTTTTCTAATTTCTCTTTCAGAGGGTTTATCACTGATGTATAGAAATGCAATTGATTTATGGGTATTGATTTTATATCCTGCTACTTTACTGAATTGATTTATTAATTCTAGAAGTTTTCTGATGGAAGTTTTTGGATCCTCTTAGAATCATATAGTCAGCAAATAATGATAGTTGGAGTTTTTCTTTTCTTATTTGTATACCTTTAATTCTTTCCTCTGTCTAATTGCTCCAGCTAGAGTTTCAAGGACTATGTTAAATAGAAATGGTGAAAGAAGTCATCCTAGTCTTGTTCTCATTTTTAAAGTGAATGCTTCTAATTTTTCTTGATTTAGGATGATGTTGGCCTTGGGTTTAGTATAGCTAGCTTTTACAATGTTGAAGTATGTTCCTATTATTCCTAGTTTTTTAGTGTTTTGAACATGAATGGGTGCTGTATTTTGTCAAATGCTTTCTTGGCATCAATTGATACAATCATATGATTCTTATCTTTAAATCTATGATGTGGTAGGTTATGTTAATTAATTTCCATATGTTGAACCAATTTTGCATCCCTGGAATTAAGCCCAGTTGATCATGGTGCATTATTTTTTAAATGTTTTTGTATGAGATCTGCCAAAATTTTATTGAGAACTTTTGCATCTATGTTCATCAGGGATATTGGTCTGAATTTGATTTTCTTTGATGTGTCTCTGATTTTTTCTATTTCATGGAAAATTTGAGGAGTATTAGTATTAATTCTTCATTGTAAGTCTTGTAATACTCAGCTGGGAATTTATCTGGTCCTGGGCTTTTCTTGGTTGGTAGAATTTTGATGGTGTCTTTTATTTTCTTGCTTGAAATTGATCTGTTTAAGTTGTATATGTTCTCCTGGTTCAGTATGAGTAGATCATATGCCTTTAGAAAGTTATTGGTGTCTTTGAGGTTTTTAATTTTACTGGAATATAAATTTTCAAAATTTTTTGCTAATTATCTTCTGAATTTCAGTAGTGTCTGTTGTGATATTTCCTTTTTCATCACAAATTTTAGTAATTTGGGTTTTAAAGTGTGGCTAAGGGTTTGTCAATTTTATTTATTTTTCAAAGAACCAGCTTTTTGTTTTCTCAATTCTTTGAATTGTTTCTTTTGTTTTGATTTCATTGATTTCAGCCTTGATTTTAATTATTTCCTGTCTCCTACTTTCTTTGGTGTTAATTTGTTCCTCTTTTTCTAGGCATTTGAGATGTAGTGTCAGGCCATTTATTTGTTGACTTTTCTTTCTTTTAATGAATGAGCTTAATGCAATGAACTTTCTTCTTAACACTGTCATCATAATGTTCCAGAGATTTTGACATGTTGTATCAGAGTTCTCATTTACCTGTAAGAATTTTTTTTATCTCTTCCCTGATGTCTACTGTTACCACTGCATTATTCAATAGCATATTATTTAGTCTCCAAGTGTTTGCATATCTCTTATTTTTTTTAATTTTACCATTGATTTCTAATTTAATTCCATTATGGTCAGGTAGAATGCAGGGTAGTGTCTCTGTTTTTTTGGATTTGCTAAGACTTACTTTGTAGCATAGCACATGTTCTATTTTGGAAAAGGATTCATGTGCTGCTAAGAAAAAAGTTCATTTACTCATTGATAGAATATTCTATATATGTATTTTAAGCTTAAATTATTTATTGTTTTATTGAGTTCTATGGTTTCTTTCTTTAGTTTTTGTTTGGAAGATCTATCTAGTGGTGAGATAGGTGTGTTAAAGTCACCCAGTATTATTGTGTTGTGGTCTATTTTATTCTTGCAGTTGAGGAGGGTTTGATTGATATACACAAATGCCCCATTTTAGGGGTGTAGATTTTTTCATTCATGTTGTGTTGATGTATGATTCCCTTAAGCAATATGCAATGTCCTTCTTTATCCCTTTCCATGGACTTTGGTTTAAAGTCCACTTTATCTGATATGAGGATGAAAACCCCTGGGTGTTTGCGTGGTCCATGTGAGTGACACATTTTTTCCTACTCTTTCACCTTCGGTCTGTGGGTGTCTTTTTCTGTGAGATGAGTCTCTTGAAGGCAGCATATTGCTGGGTCTTTATTTTTTAATCCAATTTGTTAGTCTATGTCTTTTAATTGATGAGTTTAGAGCATTCACATTCAGGGTTATTATTAAAATATTATTTGTATTCCCAGTCATTTTGGTTTATTTTTGGTTTTTCACTTGACTTGGTTTCTCCTTTTATTGGCCTTTCCTTTAGTGTAATTCCTCTCTTTGTACATTTTCATTGTTGGCTATCATTTTCTCCTCATGGAATATTTTGCTGAGAATGCTGTGTAATGCAAGCTTTCTCACTATAAATTTTTTTTTTAACTTTTATTGTAATGAAAGGTTTTTATTCAGCCATCAAATCTGAAGCTTAATTTAGGTGTATATAAGATTCTTGGTTGACATCCATTTTCTTTCAGAGCTTGGTATATGTTGTTCTGGGATCTCCTGGCTTTGAGGGTTAGGGTTTGAAAATTTGCTGAGAATCAAATTGGTCCCCTCCTGTAATGTAATCCAATTCCTTTCTCTTGTAGCCTTTAAAATTCTATCATTATTCTGTATGCTAGGCATTTTCATTATAATGTGCCTTGGTATATATCTATTGTAATTTTGTACATTTGGTGTCCCGTAAGCCTCTTGTATTTGATTTTCCAATTCATTCTTCATGTTTGGGAAATTTTCTGATATTATTTCACTGAAGATATTGTGCATTACTTTGTTTTGAAGCTCTGTTCCTTCCTCTATCCCAGTATATCTTAGATTTGGTCGTTTGATGCCTTCCAATAAATTTTGGATGTTCTGTTTATGGTGTCACTGTGTGGTCGATTTTATTTTCAAGATTGCATATTTTGTCTTCATTACCTGAGATTCTGTCTTCCAAGTTATCTAGATTATTGGTGATGCTTTCTATCAAGTTTTTTATTTGGTTTATTATTTACTTTATTTCAATGACTTTTTTTTGTTTTTGTTTTTTGTTTTTTCTCTATCTCTTTCTTAAAATAATCTTGTGCTACCTGTATTTGTTCCCTTATCTCTTTGTTGATGTGTCAGTGGTTGCCTATATTTGCTTTCAACTCTTTGTTGGAGTGATAAATTTTTGCCTGTATTTTCTTATTTAGGTTATTATTTAAATTGTAAGTCATTTCAATTATGTACATTCTGAACCCCTTCTCTGACATTTCTTCAACTGCTGTTTGAATGGATTCTATTATTGTAGTAGCTTGATTTGCTTGAGGTATTTTCTTCTTCTTCTTTTTTTTCTTGTTGTCTATGTGTCTTCCTTTCTTGGAGTGCAGATTTGAGGTATTGCCATTTCTACTCTATAATCTGGTAGTGACTTTGTAGATTACCTGTACCTCACCTTGATATTCACTTCCAGTCCCTGGCAGGTGTCCCAAGATGGACACTACTGCATCTAATGATGGTGGTGGCAGTGGTAGCAGAGATAACTTAAGATAGCAGTAGGTGTGGCCCAAGATAAGTGCAACCACTCTCAGAGTTGGGGCTGAAAGTGTGGACTTACAATGGCTTTGGTTTGCCTATTCTGAGGTGCAGTGCTGTGACATGCTGTGCTCTGGTAGGCAGCTGCATCCAGGTCCTGTCTGTTGTCCCACAGGGAAGGCTACTTACTACATGAGGAGGGCTATGGCAGTGTCTGTAGTGTCCCAAGATGGATGCAGGCTGGGGAGTGACATGTTAGTAAATGAAGAGCTACATCATGGACCTGGGCCTGGGCTCTCACATAGATTGGCAGAGGTAGTCTAGTACTGGGCCTGACCTGGGCCTGGCGTCTGTGAAGGTTGGCGAAGTTTGACCTGGGTCTGGGCTCTGTAATGGATGGGTAGAGGTGGTTCTAGGCCTGGATCTGGGCCTGGGCTCCTGAGTGGGTCCCCAGGGGCAGGGCAGGGACCAAGTCTATTCATTAAGCTTTTAAAAGTATCAGTGTCCAAAGAATTTTTGGATATTCTTCATTAATTTTTCTTCATTGTACTACTACATCAATAGTTTATTTCCTTTTCATTTTTGACCTACAATTTTATCCTTGGATAGATCTCTTCCATATTGTGCTTATTTTTTGACATTTTCCTATTTTGATTCTTATAGTGTCTTTCTTCATCTGGGTATCACTTTTTTCCTGGACATTAGAAACCCACTTGTTATATCTAGTACTGAATCTGTCATCAATTCTTGTCACTGTATTTCTTTTCTGAGTAACTATTGTGGTGTCTATTCAGTCTTTTATCATGTCTTCCCTAACATGATTGAATAGGTCAGCACAGGGGGTGAATCATAAAGAAACAGATCTCAGTGTGTTCTGGAGTTTAAAAGGTTTGAATAAAGTGTAAAAATCTATAGATAGATTTGTTAGAGAGGTCTAGAAAAAGAAAATATTCTGCAAGTTTGCGATGCACAACAGTCAATAAGAGGGAACCATTTGAGGAGCTTTGCAGACACATAAGGGTAATCAAAATTTAGTTTGATTTGGGGAAAAATTTTGGGGGAAAATTTTGGGGAAAAATTTGTCACAATACAGCACTATTGAATAATGCCCAGGACTTTCAATGTAGATAAATGATCAAAAATAGAAAGACGTTAGAATCTATCATTTCTTCCAGAATTTCTGTTTGGTCTTTTGCAAAATAACTAACCTGCTTTTTTCATCATTTTATTTTCTTTTGTTCTGATTTCTGTCCTTCCATGGGTGAAGAAAACCAAATAGCTTATCATAATGACCTACTTCTTGGATGCATTATCTTACTGGTATTAGGTAGAACAATATTTATTTGGAATATTTAACAATGATTACAATGACTTTTGGAAACATAAATCTTAATTGTTCCCATTAATAGTCAGTTTTCAAATAAACACATGCATCATGTTAAATTTGACCCACTAATAAGTATTATAGATAGAAAACTGCAAGAAAGTCCTGTTAAGATCTGTGTGTGGTGGCACATGCCTGTAATCCCAGAGACTCAGGAGTTTCAGGCATTAGGATTGCAGAAAACTGAACAAAACTATGTCTCAAAATAAATAAAGGACTGGGATGTAGTGCAGTGCTAAAACATACTTAGTTTAATACAGAGTAACACACACACACACACACACACACATACATTCAAGTTCTATTAATATTCTCTCCTAGTTCATTGTTCCATAATAAATGAGACAGAGCAAACTATTAAGTTTCATCTTACTTATATTCACCTTAAATTATATTTATAGAAACACCATAATAAAATACTATATAGGCATATATGTGAATTAGATCAAAGAGGTAAAAATACTTATGTATAATTTTATATTTTCATATATGAATTTTAATACAAAATCAGATTTCAGCTAACCATTAATGAAAATTATGCTTCAGAAAATAATTTATGATGTTATATTAAAAATAAGCTTAATAATTACATTTTTCTAAAACAATGTGTTTATTTTCTTCATGCTCAGTAACTTTCAGTTTTGAATTCTCAGAAACTATTCATATCATTCTTTCATTTGAAAATAAATAAAATGTTTTGAGAACGATTTGCATTAACAATTCATTCTAAATGGACAGACTTTTGGACTCAAACATACCTCAGTATTCCTTTAAAGTTGAGATTGCTCACTAAAACTGTTAGAATTCCACAAATTTTTAATATGAACAGAAAATTAGTACTATTGAAGGAAAATTCATTCAAAAGAATATGTGTACTGGAATATACAGAAAAAGAATGAGAAATCTATAGTAATTCCTTTTCTTACACTCCACTTATTTATGTTGTAAACTAATCCATTACTCTTACTTAGTAATTACTAGTTTGTTCCAATCACTTAAAAAAGAAAAAAAAATATTCAAGAATGGGAATTAGAGTAGAAAAGTATTTCTTTCTTTCTTCCTTTTTTTTTGGTACTGGCGATTGAACTCAGGGGCACTCAACCACTGAGCAACATCCCCAGCCCTATTTTGTGTTTTATGTAGAGACAGGGTCTCATTGAGTTGCTTAGCACCTCACCATTGCTGAGGCTGGCTTTGAACTCGTGATTCTCCTGTCTCAGCCTCTCTAAGTGCTGGGATTACAGGCTTGAGCCACTGCACCTGGCTAAGAGTAGAAAAGTATTTCACAAGCTTTTCTCAAGTGAACTTTGACAAAAGAATCAATATTTGATGGAAAACCAAAACATAACAAAACAAAACCAAGCACCAGATGAAAGACCCCAAGGAAGAGTCCTATGAAAGACCCCAAGCAGGAGTCCTATGAAAGACCCCAAGCAGGAGTCCTTCGTCCTGAGGGGAGGCCCCAGCACAGTGACCAGTCCAGACCACAGGATGCAAAAGCACAAGGCAGCTTTATTGTTCACACAGGCGCCTGCGGACGCTTCAGCCGTGCGGTAGACTGAGCGTGCCGGGCAAGGGAGGTCACC
>PVHX01017010.1:0-41359 GCA_004024805.1 Geosciurus inauris | reverse complement strand
CACAACAGTAACTTTAAACAATGGACTTTCTTGAAAGCTACACAAAGCTCCTAAGGTTGCATGTTGCAATTTAGAATGTAACTGAGGAATAAGCTGCGTAATGTTGCTTACTCTGTAATCTGTCTAATGATACAATAAACAATAATGTACTAATGCCAGTGACTGACAAGCAGCCATTTTTGTTTCTGCATATTGCCTCTGTATCTCCTTTGATTTCTTTACAGGTGTTGGTGGAAGCTTTAAGAGATGGGTTCTATTGGGGTGGAAGCTTTGAGAGATGGGGTCTGATCCCTTCCTTTTTCTTCCTTTAAATTCTTGGCCATGAGGCAAGTTGTTTTGCTCCACCATCTGGTCCCACCACCATGTAACACCACAGGTCCAAAGCAATGGGGCCAATCAAACATGGGCAGACACCACCAAAACTGTAAACCAAAATAAATCTTTTCTCTTCATTAGCTGATCATCTCAGGTATTTGTTGTAGTATTGGAAAGCCGACTAACACATCAGCAGAGCAATTGCTAACTCCACAGTGGAATTCGCAACAAATTTTATATATGCCAAAGAAATAAAATATGAATTTCACTAAATGAGCACTTCAGTATTGGGCAGCAGAACTAAACAACTACAGGTTGTCAAGGGAGACCTAGAGTAGAGAATGAGGACCCTTGAGATCCAACTACCCCACCAGCAGGATAAAAAAGTAACCCTTGAAACCGGTTGCTATCTTGGAGAGCAGGAAGAAAGCAGAGCTGATAGGCGTTGAACTTTCAATTGCTTTAATAATTTCTTAAAGAGACTGTTCAGACTCAAAGACATGATTATTTTAACTGGAAAAACCTGAAATACTATAACTGGCAAGATTTTGAAGTACTCAGTGATTTTGATTTTGTTTTGTTTTTGTTTGTTTGGGTAGCAGGAATGGGTATCTCTGAGGGTGATGAAAGTAGTTATAGAAAAGAAGATTACTTTCTTATATATATCTGAGTGTTATATTTGTCTTAGTTCATTTTATTTTGCTAATAAGAAAACACCACAGATTGAGTGCATTATAAATAAAATAAATTTATTTTGGTCACAGCTCTGGTCCAAGGGAGAGGGACTGCATCAGTTGATGGCCTTCTTGCTAGCAGAATCCCAAAGTGGTGCAGGTTATGACATGGCAGAGAGAGAGAGAGTATTCATGTGTGACTTCTGACCTCTCTCTTCTTTTAAGCTATAATGTTCAATCACAGGGGCTCCACCCTGATGAACTTATTTAATTCATTAGCCCACAAAGGCCCCACCTCTAAACACGAGTCAGATTAAGTTCCCACCCTCTTTTTCTTCTTCACTTTTAAACTAAAAACTTTAATCAGAGAACCAACCAACATGTAAACATGGAGGGTGTTTCTACAATGACTCACAGTAACACAGGTAATTAAACAGAGATTGTCCTTAATGGTTGTCAACTTTTCACAGGGCCTCTGGTATCTACCATTGGTGTCAAAACTATCATTGAACACACTTTTCATTGACATGTGTCTCTGCCCTGTAATACTTTGTCCATTTTTTAATATAACATGCCCATCTCCTAGGCCAGACAGTTTCAGAGGGCAGGGACAACATACAGGCCATTTGAAAAAACCGAATGCTCACCCCTGTGGTGTGATCCCAATTGGCACCCAATAAGTTCCCCATTCCAACTCCAAAACCAACCAGCAGAACTCAAGGCTTAAAAAGCCCAAGAATGCAGAGTACATATCTTCAGATTATTTTCAGCACCACAAATATGGAAGATATTAAGTGTCAGTGTCCAACATCTATCCCACCCTCTTAAATAGGGATTAAACTCCAACATGAGTTTTGGAATGCACAAACCATTAGCCATAGTAGTATGCATATTTCAGATTTTAGTGATGAAACCAGGTTCAATCAATGTACAAGGCACCGTGTTAATAACCCATCTCTTGCTTGCATGGTATTGTGTTTTGATTATGTAAAGCATGATGAAGAAAGTGATGGAAATGTTAAGAAATGCTATATGGGGATAGTGCTTGTGGAGACAGATGTTACTCTGAGCAAGTCTAAAGAAGTCAACACTCAGTGATGTTTGGATATTACAATACCACACTATTTTAAAAAGAGAAATTCCTAAAGACTTGTGTCACAGAAAGCCTGGACAGCTTAAGCATTTAACCTCCACTTTCCCAATGAAAAAATAGTTTTTTATAATGAACACTTGATAATGTGAGATTAAGTAATATGATTATCATAACACAGAGGTCCCTACAGAGATCTCACAATAGTGTAAAGAATTATTATTTTTTAAAATTGTAATATTTTAAATATATGTTTATGGATTTTGTATTTTTCTTTAAAAATTTACAGAGACTGCTATTAGGCTTGAGTTCTCACATGGCAAGAATCAGTACACTCAGGACTTGCCACAGTCCTCAGCCTTTCTTATTGTATCCCACGACCAAATTTCTCTTCAATCACTTTAGACATCTTCATTTCTGTGGGCCTTGGAAATCACACCCTGGTTTTAGTCAAATGTGTGACATTATGTGCAATGTAGACAATGGCACTGCTGAATTACATGGTTTGGCGTAGGTGGCAAAATCTCAGATTTTTTTTTTTTTTTTTTTTTTTTTTTTGCCTCTGGATAAAAACTCTACCTGTTCCTCAACTTGGAAGGGCTAGGGTCATAGCAAGTGCACCACCACTCTTTAAACAGACTCTTTCACTAACCAAGAAAGCATATGTAAATTAGATGGTATAGTGCAAAATGGGATGCATCTATAAGGTATTATTACAGTGTGGTTGGTAACAAGCACTCTGGAGTTAACCAGCGTTTCTAGAAGGCTGTTTGATGACCACGGTAATTTTGGGACAAAATATACAGCTGAGACCCTAGATTAGCTAAAACTAACCCTGGGAAAAGTGAAATAGCCTCAAAACACCCATTAAAAAATAACATTTGAAATCTCTACCTTTATAGTAGAAAGCAGGGGGCCTTCTTAGCACATATGTGACTAAAACATTATTTTGAAATATGATTTTTTAATTTTAGTGCATAGATGTGTGTTTCTCAATAGTTGTAGATGTTTTGAGGAAAATGTTATCTTCAGTCCTTCTGGCATCTCTACTGATTTAGTCCTCTCATTCTCACAGAAATTAAAAAGGAAGCAGAAAGATTAGGCAACCACTTGATGGTAACACAGTGACTCACTGCACAGAAAATCTAAACTGCCTCTCAATTCCCCATACCAGTTCCTCATTGTATCCTCTAAGTTTTTTCCTGGGTGCCAAGACCTAGTTAAATAAGCTTTTCATTTTTCATTTCATAAGAATTGATTAAATAATGGCTCAAGATTGTCATTGAACTTTTATTATTTTAATTGCATAGTTGTCAATACTTTTGTAGAGATTCCTTATAGATTGTTCTTGATGCAATATAAGAATTGATTTTCTTTCAGACAACTAATCACTCAGTTTTGAGTGTGGAATTCTTTCAGAACTGAACTTTGATTTCTTAATAGGATTATAGTTAATCTCTTGATGAATGGTAATACAGAATCCTTTATTCTTGGCTTTATGTTTTTTTAATGATTCATTTTGTTACACTCTGTTATTATATGTTTTCTTTGCTCTGTCAATAAATACAAATATTCCACAGTCTAAAGATCTCTTTTACTGGCCTGCTGTCTCTCAAAGATGTATTGGGAGAAATAAAATGAAAAGGAAAAAAAAGAAGCTATTTGATGTAAAAATAAATTCACCCTGGAAGATAAAAAGAGATGGTTTGCAAGATTTACTTGAAAAACCTACTTTCCTGGACATTTTTGCCTAGGGATAGGCTATGTAGTCATTTATCATCTCAGTGTCCTGTAGATTATTTACAAATTTCTGGTAAGAAACAGAAATGAGACAGTGGGAAGCAGTAATTGAGGCAATGATAAAACAGAATTTGGGGCTGTGCCTTGTCTTTGTTTCAGCCTAGACACAGCTGAGGCTTTCTTCTAAGTGTATTGGAAAATAAGGAAAAAGGAATTATCGCCACAAAAGTAAATACAATGATGGCTGAATATGTATATTAAATTATTTTCCAAGAAGCTTTTGTGTGTAAGCCTGTCTGATAGTGCACTTCAATACATTTACATCTTGGAATTTTAAAGGGCCTGTCTATCAGTAGGTTTTCTGAATGGGTTTTCAATTGCACAAATGGTCTCTATCACATGAAAAGCAATACTGTTTTTTGAAAGGCAATGTACTTATTGTGCTACCCACATGGGACTATCAGTGCCTATTGGCTACCAACAATTACCTTTGAAATGAAAAATATTGTTTGTATCAAAGAACTGTTTGAGTCTAAAGAAAGAGCTTTGCAGCCTGCCAATCATCCCCATATCCTAAGGATTATATTGTTGGGAGTTTTATACAATTTACATGCAGAACCTGAAAATGACTCCAGTGAGTTATATAGCCCCATGGGGTGTTTTCACTCTGGTTAGGTTGCATTTCCTGACACTGCTGACATCAGACTCCTTTTTGTGGAGGTAGGACTAATAATCTCCTATTTTTAGATACCTGAAGTCTGTCCAGCAATTGTTATCATCAGTGATTACTTGGAATGCCTCTTTCTTCCTGATTTCAGAAAATCACCTTTATCAGTTCAGCAGGGGATTAAGGAAAACAGTTATTATAAATATCTCCCCAGATCATTGCTTTGGAAAAACAGCAAATAGAATAGTGACTGTCACCTAGATTACCAGAGTAAGTTACTAGTGCTATTAAATTTCCAGTAACTAAAACAAGTGCAAGGATCTTTGTAAATCAGTATTTGGGAATTTTTTTTTAACCAAGCTTCCTTGAAAAATCTTGATCATTCATTTTTAAAACATGGAATTGAGCCAGGCTGTCATTCTAAAATGTATTCCTTGTTCAAAAATTGCATCTATAATTTTTCTAGTGCACAGATGCATAGCAGCAAACTACTCTGGAGACATAAGACATGCCAATGTCATTAAACAATCCATACATCTGCCTAATGCATGAGAGTATTATTGTAAAGCTTGATATAAACAGATATATTATTTGATAAATATATAATGAGATATTTAGTAGTGTTTTAAATGTTACCAGACACTCATGGGGTCTCCAAGGCATATTTCCAAAGGAACTCTTGTCTTAGCCTTGTCTGAAATTAATTCTGATTATTAGCAGAAAGAGACCTTTTATTTTAATCAAAAACATGCAGACTTTTTATTTCAAACACTAAAAAGCAAAAAGAAGTAAAGAGAAAAAGGATTAGGGTGATGTGGAGAATATTATTGCTCTTATTTCTAAAATAAAACATATGGAGATTATAAATGTTCAACAGCAGAAGGAATCACACCATGAGTGATACTTCTATATGTAGCTGAGTATTTATTGGGGGGGACTATATTTTTTCTTTATATTTTGCCCGTATCCATGAATGCCTACTACATTAGTTATATATAGCATAATATGTAGTATAGATGTAGTAACTAGCCACTTGACATTTTATTTTATTATTATCATACCATATTCCCCAAATTCCCAAGAGACCACAGTATGACCACAAAATAAATACCCCCCAAATCTTGACTCTTCAGGAGTCTGCCTTTTGTTTCATGTGTCCCAAATCACAAATGTCAGCTAGATCAAATCAGTGACTGCTTGCTCATTGGCCTGTTGAATGTGTAGGCTTTTGCTGCGTTCTATGACTAATAGAACATTAATAGGCATTAAAATGGGAAAATTCAACCTTCATTCAAATTTTCTGTACAACATAAAAAGATTGCCATCATTTGTAGTTTGAGGGATCACCCAAGTGCCAGTGAGAGACATATATATTTGAGAATTCATCTTAAGCGGTGAAATTTGTAAGTTCTTGAGTAGAGAAGAAATAAAGTGATGAAGGTGAATCTTCTTGACAGAAGTCAAATGTGGATGTTGCAGACTGTGGTGGTAAATACAGAAAGACAAGGTAGAAGCTTGGAGGTAAGTGCAGGTCAAGATCTAAAGCAGTCAGCCAGGAGAATAGAAGTCAACAAGAAGGCCAACTCTGATGTGTACACAACAGGAGCAGTCCGTTTAACTCTGTTCTCTTGCTTGTTTCCTTTTCTTTGCTTATCTACTTATGACCTTCCTGATTGCTAAAAGGTCAAAACAATTTTGGAGTGGAGATAAATGAACAAGTAAGTTCTGCATTCGAGGTAATGAATAGAGAGGAGATTCTACATCTGGCTAGGGAATTGTAACCAGGTGGATGACAACAGGAGATGGACAAGAAAAACCTGGAGATCTAACCTGGCATTTAGAGACCCACCAAGGAGACTGGATCTCAATATAATGAGAAAGAAGACTGAATTGCAAGAATGTGACAAGTCTCACCCTGGTCTCTTCTTGGCAAGAAAGAAATCTGAGGCAGAAGCACTGCCTTGGCTCAATCCAGAGCATTTGATGTGCTTCCTGTTATGTCACTGATGTGAGTTCACAGGGGAGACAGGTGGGTGCATCTGCATGAAGTGAGGAGGAAGAGGAATGTGAATAGGGATACCCCGAAAAGAAGATATATGGGGACAGGAAGAGTTGAAATGCAAGGATTCTGACATAAATTTAGGAGAGCACAAACCACGGGGTGAGCAAGGAGAATTGGGGTAGAAATGAAGGGAAATCCAATAAGAACGTGATATTCACACTGAAATAAGTACCCATGCATCTGGAAAAGGTCAAGAAACAGAATCCTCTTTTGCTGACTTTCACCACCTTTGACTTTTATTCTCACTGGAGTTGTCCTAGAAATGATTGTGCTATTGCTCTGTCTACTTTCTTCTCTCATCCTGTGGTTGCCGAGGACTCTCTGTAACAATCTCAGTGCTGCCGGTACTTTAATATCAGAATACGTAAGGAGGTCTCAGTGTCTGTATGTCATAACTGCTGGGATTACATTACAAATTATATTACAAATTGGAGTCTTCAGGATGCTAAACACAAACCAATGTTTTGCACTTCTTCACAAGGGGTGGCAATGAAAAGAAAATGACAAATTAACAAAGCTCTGTTTTCCTTGGTAGGAAGTAGACATTTAATGGAACTGCACTTTCTCACTTCTCTGCCAATGTTGCTTCTTCATCATGGCCAATGGACTCAAGAAATATAATTTCCTTTTATGCTTTTCTCTATGGATATCCTGATGGCAGCCAAGCCAGAAATATTAGAGGACAAGTAAAAGAAATATAAGCTTTACCATGTCAGAGTCACCTCCAAAATTTGAATTGAAGATATGCTTTTGCTCTCCCACCCCTGACTCTCATGGAAAGTACCTAATATCTTTCCCTATGGAGAACACAGTATGTTGCAAAAGTAATAAAATTAAATACATAATTAGAATTTAAGATAAGTGCTATCAAAGGATCAGTCATGGGTGCTATAGAGAATGGGGTATGTATATTATCAAAGTAAACTTTCCCCCAAAATAGGTTAAGGGTAGTGGATAGTAATGGGACAAAATCTGTGTGTTGGGAGACAGAAAAGCCCAGAAGACTGTTAAAAGGAGAATAAATATCATATATGATAATCCCAGCACTTTGGGAGGCTGAGACAGGAGAATTGCGAGTTCAAAGCCAGCCACAGCAATGGTGAGGCACTAAGCAACTCAATGAGACCCTGTCTCTAAACAAAACACAAAAAAATAGGTCTGGGGATGTGGCTCAGTGGTTGAGTACCCTTGATTCAATCCCCAGTACCAAAAAAAAAAAAAATCATATATGATGTGTGAAAGTAAATTTGCTCTAAGAACTTAGAGACGTTCAGTCAGGACAGATAATTATTAGAAGAAGTGGCCTGAGGTGAGATTAAAGAGCTAAGTGAGCATGGACAAGGAATGTGAGGATGGTTCAATCTCAGAAAGCATAGTGATGAAATGCACAAGAATTCAGAACAAAAGAGAAAGCCCAGAATGTTCATTTCGATAGATGTACAAAGAGCATTAAAATTAACACTTATTCATGAAAAATTTTTGGCAAACTAGCAAAGTGTTAAACACTTTTGGTTTAACACTTTTTAAGCTAAAAGTGTTAAAAGAACACTTTTCTTCCTGGTGGATATCTCCCCAAAAGCCTAAAGAAATATATTATTTGATAACATAGGAGGCATTTACCAGAAAGTCAGAAAGAATATGCTTTTCTCACCACATTTCTTTTTCACATTACAATGGCAATTGTAGCTAAGAAATTTTTTTTAAATGGAGGGAAAAATAAAATCTAAGAATTGAAAAAATAGTAGGGGCTGTACTTTGCTTAGAATATTCCTTTCAAGCTAATAAATAAATGATTAAATTGTGAAGGGTTCACCCAGCCTTTACATCAACTGACATATTGGTTAAAGTAAAATTTTCAACTCACCAAACAGCCTAGTTGGAAATATAACATAAATGCAGCAATAGCTTTGTGTCAGTGAATTACTGACCAAAGTAAATGATCCATGTTTGTCTTTGCTCAGTATCTTTTATTATCCAATCTGTCTTCAATTTCCTTGCCAGTTACATTTCAATAGTTGCTTGATGTGTGTGTGCAAACTGTAAATGACTGTGAGAACATGCCCTGTAAGGGTCTTTTCAAAATTTATTTTAATAGTGTACCCAGTATCCAGTGGTTAAAAGCTATGATGACCATGAGATTTTATTATAATGTAGTCTTTTAGGTGTTGCACAAAAAATTTATAACAATTTTCCATATAAAAACAAAATTCCAAACAATGGTTTTGTTTATTAACCACTGTTGAATATGCAAATTCCACACAATATATTTTATTTCAGGCATCACTGGTTCTTTGACCTGTAATTAGTTTTCTTTACCTTGTTAGCTCTCTTTGCTGGCATCTATCATTACTTGGCCCAACTTCACAGGAAACATTGTAAATCTTAGTATCACATGTACTCCACATTCACATAAGTAATGTTAGACTTATAAAAATTACATGTAGCATTATATGAAATTCATGAGTTTATGTGTTTCATCTCCTTGGTGTACAATTTAGGAAATCTGTAATCTAAGAAGGATTTACTTCACTTCATTAAAGCTTACTTTATCAGTACAATGTGCACAATAACAACAAGTTTATGTGAATATGGCAAGGATTAAATGATCTAAGCATAGTGAAGTGCACAGTGACTGCTACTTGGGGCTGAGGAAATTGGTCTCTTACCTTTATTCTTTTGGTCTATAATATCAACTTATAACTCATGCCATAATACCCAACTTTCAACATGCTTTCAAACCTATAAACTATGCATTGACTTAAAGGGAACAAAGTGTAATATTACAAAGTAAGGTCACCAATAGGAAGGAAAGCTCCTAATACAATTTTCATGAAGTTAGGGACTGTATTAGTCAACTTTCTGTTGCTATAACAAAATACTTGAGGCTAAGTACTTTACAGAGAAAAGCAGTTTATTTACCTCACAGTTTTAGAGACTGAAAGTTGAGATTGGGCTGCACCATCTGTTTGGCTTTGGTAAGGGCCTTCTAGCTACAGCACAATAGCAGATGGCATCATGGTGGGAGTGCATGCAAGAGGGAGAGAGTAGCCATGTGATGAGACAGGAAGCAAAGGAACTCAGAGGTCAGGCTCGCACTTTTTAAAATAATTCAGTCTTGTAGGAACTAACCAGGGTCCAGTGAGAACTACATTAATTCCTTCTAAGGGTGCCCCACAATGACCTACCCACTTTACCCTGGGCCCCATCACTTAGAGTTTCCATCACTTGAACGCTTCCGCTCTTCAAGTTTCTATCACATGAACCCAACCCAAACCACAGCAGGAATCATGTCTTCTCTGTTCATTCCTGGGTTTTCACTGCAGTGTGCATTGCCTATTATGCAATAGAAGCTCAATAGAAATTAATTGAATTAGTGAATGAACTATAAGGGATTTGACTAAAATCTAGAACCACCACTTTATATTTTTTATTGAGATAAAATTCATATAATGTAAACTTCACCATTTTAACCATTTTGAGGTGTACCATACTTTGTCTTTCAGTACATTCACAATGTGGTACAGCTGTCACCACCTAAACCTGGAGCATTTTCATCACCTCTACCCTCAGAAAATCCCCATGCTCTTCCCCACACCTCCCTCTTCCCAGCTCCTGGAAATCATCAGTCTGTTTTCTTTCCTGTCATCTGCCTTATTTTTACATGAGGGAGAGTCCAGGTTAGGGACATAGGATGCCTTCCCAGGTCACACTGCCAGTGATTGGACCGCAGAGCTGGGCGGCCACTTGAGCGTGAGCTCCTTTTTGGAGCATCATTGTACATCGATTCAGGTGTAGATCACCTGAGTACTTCTTCTCTTTTCCAGGGACATACAGGCAATACTATTCATCCTGATTCCATCTGTGTGAGTGACTGAGGGAAAACACTGATGTTGCCCCAGCACTCCTTCTAAGTGCTTTGCAAACATCAGCTCATTTCATCCACACTACAACTATGAGATAGGTCCTAATATGCCATGTCACAGATGAGGAAATTGGGGTGCAGAGAATTTAAATGACCCACACATGGTCATACAGCTAAAGATTAATCATTCAATTATGCTAAGAGTATTTTGTTTAACAAATAAGAAGGATTAGATGTAACATACATTTGTGCGTAAATCGACAGTCAATCAGCGTTCTACATTATAGGATTTCTTATAAAAATCATTAATAATGTGTTTCAATTGCTTAATGGATTAAGAGTTTTAATTAATTATGCATTTCTGAGAAGAGAATATTGTATGTAATATTCCTCAAATATTTGAACAAAGGAGATTTTTAGACCAACTTATTTAGTTATATTTGGCATGCAGCAAATAAACCCACCATAAGAGAAGAGCTCAATGAGTTATAAGTTGCCACTTTTACAAAGTAAAGAACCATCCTCTGACCTGGGTATTTCCCTTCCCCTCACCCAGGCAATCAGTGATCTGCTCTCCTCACTTTAGATTAGACTTACGTTTTCTGGACTTTCATATATGAACTCAGACACTATATACTGTTTGAGTCTGCCTTCTTGTACTAAGCATGATTTTGAGATTCATCCATCTTCTACACACATAATATAAGTAGTCTGTTTGCTTTTATTATTGAGTAGCATTCCATTATATGGAAGCACTTGATTATCAAAAATATTTTTATCTTGTTTTATTTCAGTGGAGTATCTCTCACATTGGAAATTACTGATATGGATCTCAACTAGTGGCAGAGTTTTAGATACAGACTTCTGGAGAAATGGAAACCAGAGATGTGCTTACTCAGCAGTTCTGTTGGTCATGTGGTAGCTGTGATGTAGAAAGGGGAAAGAAACAGCTGTGGAGCAACTTCTTCCTGCCAGACTTTTGTTGTGCATCTAACACACCTTACATCATCTAGTCCTGGAATGAGCAGGAATAATTTTGAAGGTCACAGAGAGAGGCTTTTGGAGGTCAGTGGGGGAGGGGTGTGCACACACGTGTGAGTGTGTGCTGTACTAAACCAAACAGGGAAGTAAAAGAAATCCTAACCTCTCTGGATGAATTAAGCAGGATTTTATGACACAATGCTAATCTAGCTTCAGTCTATGGATTGATGGCAAGTGCTTTGTTAAATGTAATTAATAAATATGAAGGATTAGATGTTGAGTCTGATATCTGTTGACCTTGTAATTCTACAGAACATACAAGCAATAAAATGTCCCTGTATGTTGTACTGAATCTGTGTCTTGTTTTCACAATTATCTTTGTAACCAGTCTCACTCAGTTACCATTCCAGAGAGCTCTTCTTCCCTATTATAGCACTAATAAATTAGGGGTTCCATAAGTGCCTTTGTTCAGATTCATTTTCTTCTTTCAGTTAATGAACAGCCATCTGCAGCTGCTTCTCGATCTTAATCCATCTGCATGGTGATGCCATTGTTATATACAGCGTTCTATAAATATTGCTATGTTGACAAGCTGACTGCAGATGGGGGGGGGTATTTTTATTATTATTATCCCTGATTAAGAGAGAGTCCAGATTGACAACACAAGGTCTCTGAGGTCCCCTCTCTTCTGTAAATTGTCTGTTCACATAATTATATTTCTAGTAACAATATTACGGTATGCATTACAATCATCATTGTAGTTGTTTGCTATTTGCTGAGTGCCACTTCTGTAGTCTGCATTGTGTAAGACACAGCATGAGCAAAGACATTTATTATAGAAAGAAATCTTATCAGCCTAATAGAACTGAACTGTTAAAGGACATATAGAGTCTTGTGCCATGTTTACATGCCATGGATTCTACAAAGGATTGTACCAACACTATGTCAAACTCCCACTTACATAGTGATATTTGTCTGAATTTCCTAAGGTAAAGATATATGTTAGAAGAGAAATATATTCATTTAAATTCCTAATATGAATATGTTTTTAATGAGACATCTTGACAAATGACTAATTGACAATTAGTAGAAAGAGTTTTTGCCACCAATGACTTAGGCTATATCTACCCCCAAAAGTTAGTGACAAAACCATGGTTCAGTTTGCTTGGTGGAAAAATCCATTTCCTAGGTGCCTAATAAGGGCACATCAACAACGTGAGTGTTGGGAATACAGTTGTGAGAAAGATCAACAAAGTTCCTGTCCGTGAGGAATTTGTGCTCCAGTGGAGTAAGACAGGTATTGAACAAGTAGTCACAACTGTGATTAAGCACAAGTACAAGGTGCTGAAGAGCAGGCAGTGAAATGCTCAGAGGAGAAGGGCATTTAAGCAGTTGTCCTGTAGTATATTGGATGGTGGTCCCCAGAAGATAAGTCCAGGTCCCATGGCTAGAACCTATGACTGTTTCCTTATTGGGGCAAAGGCTCTTTTCAGTGTAATTAAGAATCTTGAGATAGGAAAAACATTATGGATTACTGAGTGAGCTCTAAACCAAATGGAAAGTGTCCTTATAAGAAAAAGACAGGGAGACTTGATACAGACAGAAGAGAGAAGACACAGAAAGGCCGAAAAGCCAATACAACCATGAAGGCAGAGATTGGAATGATGTGGTCACAAGTCAAGGGATGCTGACAGCCACCAGAAAAGAGAAGAGGTATAAAATGGATCTCCTTTTACTAGAACTTCCAGAAGGAGTGTGGCCTTGCTGACAACTTGATTTTGGACTTCATTCTCCAGAACTCTGAGAGAATACATTTCTTGTATTTTCATTTATCCAGGGTGTGGTATTTTGCTATAGTAGCTGTAGAACAGTAATGATTTATTTCTCCTCCAATTGCCAGAAGAGGAAAAGTCAAAAAGGTAAACTTTGTAATTTTTAATCTCCTTTAAACATGATAACTAGGTCTCCAAGAAAATAGATGAGAGCGATCTGCTATTAAGAGAGTCATAATCTTGGAAATCTCAGAAGGACATTTTTGGTTTAGTATTGCATGTGGTAAACAAACCTACATTCTGTGAATTTATAAGTCACAGATCCCAAGTACATGTATAATTCTCTGGGCATATAAAATGGAGACAGGAAATCACAGAAAAAAAGGAAGGCCCTGGAAGACACATGAGACATCTCTGACCTTTCTGATTTGTCTGTGTCTTTTGGTTGCATGCATTCTAGAAATTATCCATAAATCTTGATGTTGGGTAAAATCTCAGAATTGTAGGAGACTGATTTGACAGTCTGCAATCTAGAAAATTAGACAAAGGCATCATGAGCATCTTCTCTGAAAAAGTTATATGCAAGCTGAGATCTAGAGAAAGTGTAATTATTGGCGTGTGTGGCAGGCAGATTTCTAAAATGATCCCTCTAAGATTTTCTGCCCTGCTGTTTTGTCCACCCTGTATAACATCCATCCCTTTTTGAGTATGGGCAAGACCTGTGGATATAAGGGAGAACCCCTCTTTTGGATTGGTTATGTTATGTGACAAGGGTGATGGGGTAGTCATTGCCATGATTATGTTACATTATGTAAAATTCCATCCTAATAGACTGAAAAAAGATTCTCATTCTGGCCTTGAAAAAACTAAGCTGCCTTGTTGGAGAAGACCTGAGGGTAGCCTCTTGTCGTTGAGAACCAATAACTTGCAAAAAAACCGGGAACCTCAATTATACAACTGCCAGGAGCTAAATTGCACCTCTGAGAGTTTAGAAGGAGAGTCATTTGTATTCTCTACATTAAAATGAACGCTCCTGACAATCTGATTGCAGTTTGGTGAGAACCCAAGAGGAGGATCCAGGTAGGCAATGCCTGGAGTCCTGACCCACAGAAACTGTGAGATTAATGAATGAATTATGCTATTTTGCTAAATTTGCAGTCATTTTTTACACAGAAATTCTAAAAATGCATTAATTGGAAGAGTGTGGTATTGGGTAGAGTGTTTCATCTAAAAGTTTCTGCACATGTAAACACCTATTGTGGTTGAAATATGAGATGTCCTCCAAAAGCTCATGTGTGAGACAATGCCAGAAAGATTAGAGGCAAGATGATTGGGTGATGAGAGTCTTAACCTAATAGTGCATTGATCCTCTTGAACAGATTAACTGGGTGATAACTGGAGGAAGGTAGGATGTGGCTGGAGGAGGTAGGTTATTGAGTGCATGCCTTTGAGGTATATATTTATCCCTTGTAAGTTGAGCTTAATCTCTCTCTGCTTCCTGGTGGTCATGTCCTAAGATGCTTTCCTCTACCACCCCTTTCTGCCATGTTCTGCCTTACCTCAGACATAGAGCAGTGGAGTCAGCCATCTGTGGACTAAGACCTCTGGAACTGTGAGCCAAAGAAACTTTACTTCCTCTAAAATTGTTCTTGTCAGGTCTTTTGATCACAGCAAAGAAAAGGCTGACTAAAATAGAAATCTCATGCAAGACAAGGCACAAATGTAAAGAAGTCTTGCATGCCTGGAGTATGTTGAAGAAAGAGGAGAATGTCTGCAATGAGGAGAAAAAGGGAGGCACAGAATGCATAAGATTAGGGTAAGAATTTTCAATTGTATCAATGCAACGGCAAACACTTGGTGGTTTGAAAGCAGTGGAGTGGTATGATCAAACTCAAGATTTTGCAAAATCACTATATTAGTTTGCTAACTGCTGTAGCGAATTATCATGTATAGTGATTCAAAGCAGTACTGAGTTATTTTTTTATTTCTTTGCATTAGAAATCTGACATGGTTCACAGTAGACTAAAATCCTTGGGATATCAAGGTCTTGTTCCTTCCTGGACATTGTAGAAGTTATTTTCTTGCCTTTTTGGGCTTCCGAGGCCATCTGCATTTCTTGGCACATGACCACCCTCCTCCATCTTCAAAGCCAATAATATTACATCCTCTGACTATTCTTTTATTTTTTATTTTTTAAGCCGGGGATTGGATCCAGGGGCACTTAACCACTAAGCCACACCCCCAACACATTTTATGTTTTATTTTGAGACAGGGTCTCGCTAAGTTGCTTAGGGCCTCACTACATTGCTAAAGCTGACCACATTGCTGTGATTCTCCTGCCTCAGCCTCCTGAGCCACTGGGATTACAGGCATGTGCCATCATGCTCAGCCTCTCTGACTATTCTGAATTCACATTTCCTTCTGACTATAGCCAGCAAAGTTTATCCAGTTTTATGAACTTGTGATTAGATTGAGTCCACCCATATAATAATGTATTCCCCCTTATCTCAAGGTACTTACTTTAATTGTGTCTGTAAAAGTCTCTTTTGCCATGTAACACATGTTCTCAAGCTACAAGGACTAGAATATGGACTTCTTTGGGGGTCATAATTCTTCCTTCTACAATTATTAGTGAACTTTGGAGAATGGAGTAGAGAAAGGCAGGAGTAGATGAGGAACACAGGGTAGGAATCTATTCCAGGAGTCCAGGAGAGACATCATTGGAGCTCAAGCCAGAGTACTGGTAGTAGAAATGGAGACAAATTTTGTCAAATTTGTAAGATATTTGGGTTGCATTCACAGAACCTGATACAAACATAGGAAGAAAGAAACCAATGATGATTCTTAAAATTTTGGCTTCAGGATCTGTGTGGATGGTAATGACATTTGCTGAGCTAGGAATTACTAGAGATGGAGCTGGTTTATGATCCAAGCTTTCTGTACCAGATATCTTCCTTTTGCTTTTTTAGAATTAAGGAGCATGACCTATGTCTTACAATAATTGGCTCTTTTGCCCTCACTTCCAGTTTGGTTCAGTGAATAAGGCAGAAGAAAGAGATCAAAGGAAGAAAAGCAAGAACTGGTTGTTTATTCCACTGGATCTCTTCCTGAAGGGTTTTTTAGTTTAACAAGTAGCAAGTATTCTCCCCCCACCCCACCCCACCCCTTCTCTCTCTTGTAACCAATCCCTTCCCTTGCCCTTCAGACCCAGAAGTGCTAAAGTGCTAATACCTTCCTTCTGTTACTAGGCCTACAATAAAACATCACCTTCCCTGTTGTTCATCCTCAGCTTGTCCACAATTTTTCAAATCAAACTTTCATTAGAATTTTCTCTTTTATGCTAGAAACCTGACTGATACATATTCATTTTGAGACACACTTCCTTCAAGGTGACTAAGATATCTTAGTGGAAATCTAGATGATCTAGAAGCAAGGTGTGAACTGAAAACACGAATGTGGGTCTTACCAGCAAAGATAGTAACTGGAACTTTGACAATTAGATCATTTAGGAAGAAAGCATAGGATTAAAAAAGTAAAATAGTCTAGGATAGAGCAAAGAAGATTTTAATATTTAAAGATTGGCAGTGGGGAACAAAGAAGAAAAGTAGAATTAGCTAGAAAGAAGAGAAAACCAAAAGAAAAAGACGTTATGAAAGAAGATAAAAGGTAATTAAAATTGGGGAGTGGTCAACTATGTCAGTTGCTGTTGACATATAATTTCCAGAAGATAACCATTGAATTGTACAATGTAGATTATGCATTTTGTATGCATGTATTAACAATTTACCTTCATGTAATAATTTTCTAGGTGTTTGTGACATTTAAGTTATAACTCAGTCCTTGAACTCACAAAGTTTCCCAACTACCTGAATAGTTAAGTGATAAACATATATCAATTTAAATATGGTAGTAAAATAAAACAACAGTCCAGAGCTCTGTGGAAGTCTAAAGGAAAGTAAAACAACAAAATATATCACTTATTGGGTTTTATTTAGGTGTTGGATATTCTATTAAGAATGACACACAAATTTTCTACTTTTAATGTTTGCAAAAAATACTAGGGGTAGGTACTATTAATATTCATGCTTTTTGTTTTAACAGGAAAGGAATTGAGACTTGGAGATACTAAGAAAATCCCTAAGACAAATGTTTAATAAGTGGATGAGCTGATGAGACTCAAATCTATTTGATAATTAAGCTTTTAACATGTATTTAAGGAATAAATTTGTTTAAACAACAGTCTTTCATCCTGTTAAGAATAATTAATGCATAGGCTTTGAATTCTCCAAGACTTTAAAGATATTTTTAAATTTAATAATACTACAATACCCAAACCAGGAAATTGACATTGGTAAAATGTGTGTGCACAGTTCTGTCATTTTATCACATGTATAGACTGCACAACCCTCACAGCAATCAAGATACACACCTATTTCATTATCACAGAGATCTCCTTCATAGTACCCCTTTAGAGTCACTACTGCTCTCTACTCCCCCACCATCTCTAACCCTTAGCAACCAGGAATCTGTTACTATCTCTATAATTTTGTCATTTTGAAAATGTTATATCAAAAGAATCATGCAATATGGGGTCTTTTGTGACAGGCTCTTTTCATTGAGTATAATGCCCTTTGGATCCAGCCAAGTCATCCCATGTATCAACAGTCCATTCTTTTTTTATTGCTGAATAGTGTTCCATGTTATGGATGTACCACAATTCATTTAACCATTTATCTATTTAATAATGTCTTGGTCATTTCCAGTTTGGGGTTATGACAATAAAGCAGCTATGAACATTCGTAGGCAGGTTTTTGTGGACATAAGTTTTTATTTTTTTAACACAAATATCCAGAAGAGCAATTGCTAGATTATATGGTATAAATTTATTTAAAGTAAATAAAGAACTTCCAAATCATTATCCAGAATGGCTATATGATCTGACATACACATTCATGTAGGACAGATGCAGTGTTTAAGTCTCACCAGAAGTATTTGGCATCTATTTTTTTTTATTTTAGCTGTCAAATGGGTGTAAGAGGTATCTCATTATGGACTGAATTTGCATTTCCCTAACAGCTAGTGATGCTGTTTCTTCATGTGCTTTGTTTCTATGCCATCTGTGTTTGTTTTGGTGAAATATCTCTTCAGACCTTGTTGTCCATTTTCGAATTGAATTTTGTTTGTTTGTTTTTCTCTATTAAATTTCGATAGTGGTTTACATATTCTAGATATGAGTCCTTGGTCAGATATGTATTTACAAATATTTCTCCCAGTCTGCAGATTTTCCTTTTACCTATCTGATAGAATTTTTCACTGAACATGTTTTAATTAATTAATTAATATACACAACATATATATATATATATATATATATATATACATGCACACACATGTATACCTTATATATAATTTGAATACATACATGTGTGGATATTATTTATATATGCTATAAACTTTTATCTGTAAACTGTAGAGAGATTAACTTGGAAGTCTTTCACAAAGAAATCATCATCTGGATCAGAAATTCTGTGAATAAATCATGTCTTGCAATAGTATATGAGACAGCCAATTTCAGTGCTTATCCTTTATCAGGCACTTTAGGACAATAGTCATCCAAAACTTGGAGAAGCATGTGGGCATGCTGCTGCTAATCCATGTAAATTGTACATTAAGATGTCCTGTACTTTACAAGATTTTAAAACACTTTTATTCAGGCCAGTAATTATTTCAGAAGCAGCATGAGAAGGATTTCAGAGCTAGGGAGTAAGAACATGGGAATGTGGGATTCAAAGAGATATAACTTATACTCTACAATTTAGTGCATTTCTTTTGATACCAACATATGTAAGAAATATCTGTGCTACATTTCATAATTGACTAATCTAAATACATACATTGGAACAGAAAAACTAAACCTTCAGGAACTATTTTATTATGTGCATCTGAGAAACATTCTTAGGGTAACTTTATAGGGTGACTAGGTTTATTGTATCAGTAAAATGAAAATGAAGGCAATTTTCTAGATTTTCTAATTGTCTGGATTTTATTTATTTTTCTTCATGGATTTAAATCTCATTAGGGGTATTAACCTAAAACAAGAGGATGAGTATTTTTCCTTCCAAGCATAGGATTCAGTGTTATGAAAAAAACAAAACAACGAAGCCTAATTCTAGGCTTCATCTGATAGGTGAACTGTATGTGGTAACTATATATGGTACAGCTTTAGTTTGTCTTCCTAGAGAAATGGGTAACTTCAGACATTGCATATCTAATCTCTTAGTCTCTACCAGTTGAGGGGAAACAGTTTTCCTTTTTAAATTTTTAGTAATCACAAAAAATAATTCTAGCAATAACAAAAAACAAAACCCCCAAGTTCTAAAATCTCCTTGTCTCTATAATACAGCTTCAAAATTTTGAAGAGTTTCTTACTGTGAACCTAGAAGATATATCTAAGTTTTTAATTTAATAATATGTCCTAAAGTATTCATAGTTGTCTTCCCAGGAAATATTAAAAACAAACAAACAAAACAACAACAAAAAACAGTGATTATTTGAACCTTAAGGAAGAAGCAATTTTGAAACTCATGAATTATAGTGTATAGAGTATTCTACAACACTATGCTATTTCCCCTCACCCCATTCATGAGCTGCCAGCTTTGGACAAAGGAATTTTTCTGGTGGGAAATAAATTCGTAGCTCTTCCAAGACCACCCTTTCACTGAAGAAGAGGTCAGCAATTAGCTAAGGGGCCAGGGGGCTAACCTTAACACCGGGGGCTGGGCCGCCGTGGCTTAGTGTTCATTTCATTCTTTCAATTAAATTCCTAACAGATTCTTGAGGAAATAAGGGGGGAAAGGGCAAACTGGCTTGGAAATCAGAACACACAACAGAGGGCAAGAAGCATAGTCACAGAAACGGATTCCAGATCTGTCTTTCGAACATTGATGAAACATCGAGTCACAGAAAGGGCAGACAGAGGAATGACAAAATAATATCCTTTCAGTCCAATGATATAATTATTTATTCTAGTGAGTGGCACTGCCAGGAATATATTTTATAAATTAAATACTTATAATAAAAGATGAATGTAATTTATCCCAAGAATGTCTGTTGAATTTCTCTCTCTCTCTTTTATGGCAGAAAGAGTGAAGTTAGTGGCAGTTTGCCATGGTTATGTGATATCCTGGCAAGAAAATGCCTCATGTTATATCACAAACATATGGTCTGGTAATGGTTTTATATTATATTCCTTTAGTGCTTTGTTCCCATTTTTAGGAGACTTCTTCTAGACAAGGGCAATATGTTTTCTTGTCAACCTATCATTTCAACAGTTAACACATGTCTCCACTTTTAGAATTCACAATGGTTAAAAAAGTTAAAACTTAACCTTATGTGTTTTGTGACCTAAATTTTGATTATGTAATAAAGTTGATCACTGGAGCTCATCTGAGTTGATGTTACTCTGTCTTCCTGACAATTAAGGAATTCTCTCTTTGCAATGGTTAAGATTCCTCAAGTTACAACCGATTAAACTGTGATGTGTACAAAATATGGCAACCAGGGCTGTAAGATGTCTCCGAACTCAGGATTGCAAATTAGCCTCCCATAAGCCAAATCTGGCCCACAGATGTGTTTTGTTTGGCTTACAGCATGTTTAAACATTAAAAAAAAAAAGTTGCCAACATTTAAATTGGGGATATTTCAAATAGAAATCTAGATCTTCAGATTCTTCAACAAAGTCACTGGGAGCTCTTAAGCCTGTCTTCAGACCTAGTGGATGCTAGGTGGCATCAATGAAGGGGGCAGGTGAGTGTGGCCTGGCTGGCCAGTGATCTCCAAGCTCCCTGAAGCTCCATGAATCTATAAAATGGGCCTTTCTTTTTTAAAAAATATCATTCTCTTTGGAGCTATAAAGTGAGGCATCTGCTAACTAGAAATCCTGTTTGAATTTTTTAAAATTATATGAACATATAGGTCTTTGACTGACATCTTTTTGGACTCACTGGGATAAGGGCTAGTGAATGCCAACAATGTCCTGAATCACAGGTAGACCCCTAATTAGATTTGTTTTAAAGTGTTACTCTCTAGTCATAGGGCATTTGGTTTTCCTTCTAATAGCACATGGCAATCAGATGTACAGTTTTTCTTCTGGGGAAAACATTGATTATTTTAAAAACAGTAACATCAGCACAACTGTCAGGAAAAAAAGGAAAAAAGAAAACAAAAGTAGTTTTAAAAATCATTCTGACCCTCTTATTTGCTAAAGGGATTAAATATGTATATGTATACAATGTTCCTGAAGTCTTTAGAATCCATTGAACAAAAATTACACTAATTGCTTTTGAAAGAAATAGTAATCTGGAAACCTTTGACTAAAATGGGCAGACCTTTCTCCATTAAGATTTTATCTTCTTACATAGACCAGGGGTTGGTAAACTAAGACCCGCAGGTCAAATCCAGTCCAACCACTCTTTCTGATAAAGTTTTATTGGAACACAGACACACTCATGTGTTTCCATGTAATTTATGTCTGCTTTCTCACTACAATGACAGATTTGAGTATTTCCAAAACAAGACTGTGTGGCTCCCAAACCTAAAAAATTTACTATCTGACTCTTAACAGGAAAAGCTTACTGTCCTTTGACATCAACTATCTGTCTTTTACTATTTACATCATTGTTTCTTGTTAGTCAAATAAAAAGTTAAGTCAATTCTATTTTGATGTTATCACAAAAGAGAATATCTTATTCTCCCACTTGGGGTATAAACAAAAAGCAACATTTCTTTCATTTTCTGATTGTTATGTCTCAGCTTTCACCTTGCAATGTCTGAGACACAAAACTCAACATCTTTCTCATTTTCACACAATGAATTCACTCACACAGCAATATCAATAAGCTCTACAGACTTTACTATAGTGTTTGGGGGATGGTGGGAAGTGGAAGTGAAGTGTCACATTCCCCATAGCAAATAACTTTAAAATCCCCTTTAAAGGTATTTCCAGAGCTCTTTCTTCCTAAAAGCTGTTAACAACTTAGTGAATGGAAGTTCTTCACTAATTTTGATCATCCCTAAGATAAGTGAGAGGGAATAGGTAGGATATTTGTTTATTTATTTTACCAGAATTGCCTTCACTTTAGTTTTTCATTTTTTCTGGAGATCAATAGAGGACCATACCATTACAGTTCAAAATCTGTTTGTAATCTCTGGTGAAACCGTGGCAGTCACTGATCTAGAGAACTGATGTGGTTCATTAAAGTGATATCTCCTGGTTTCCTTAATAATGTACTTCGCACACATTCTAGAAAACTGACAGTATTACTTCTGTTGCTGAGATTTACAACTCTAACTGTTATATACTAAGATTGCATTTTGGGTAATGGAAGGAGAATATATTGTTGCTAAATATAACTTGTAAATACAGTAAAGTGAATGGCTTTTGCTTAAAATTTGAATATACAGAGGACTTCTGTTGCTGGCAGTGTGTCAAAGTAGATATTGTGAAAAACACTCCTGTTTCAACACTTGGAAATACTGGATAAAATGCAAAGGTGAGCTCACAGGTGGGGGAATTCACAAGGGCCAAAAGCTAAGAGAGGAGCCCCAAGAGTTTTCCTCTTTTATCTTCTTCCTATGCAGCACATAGCTTTCTGGATCTCCTCCAGGGAATGTCACCTTCTCCTTACTATTAGGCAGGGCCCTTCAGCTCTGACCCATCTTTATCACTACACTTCCATCCATATTTTCCTCAGAAAGAAAAGTGAGCTCTCCAATAAGAGTTCATCCTTCTTCGGAAGGTATTCAGGTGTCTTTTACCAGGTGGCTATCTTGTCATTCCCTGATACCATCTAACTCGATGGTTTTCAAGTATTTCTGTGAACAAATGCAGTTACCACCAGAAGGAAACTGTTACATGGAATTTTCTCCATTTCCTTACCTGAGTTGAAAATGGCATCATATAAATTGGTAGAGCTGGAAAGGGTCTTCTGTGAAGCAAAGTGGGTATCACATGATCCCTTCTTTCCCAAGAAAAGAGGTAGGCTCTTAGAAGGGTAGACTGGGGCCACAGTTACCCAGTGGTTCAGTAGTTATCCTGGCACCAGTGCCAAAGCCTTTCCTTACCTCTTCCAGACATTCATTGCAAAGCACCATTGATAATGTCATCATGGAGCCCTGTCTATAGGTGGCCTGTTCAAAGCAGGGATCAGTCAGTCTAAAGGAAGAATGAGAGATAGTGAAAAGGAAACTTTGAGAATACATCATTAACACACAACACTATCAGTGTTAAGAAGAGCTCTATTCTAGTCCAAGTGAAGTAGGAAATATTTTCCAGTGCCAGTTGGGGAACTTGGGAAAACCAAAGAGTTGTGTTAAATTATTTAAGTTTCTGAGATTGTGCTTAGTTCATTCTGACTCATCTTTCAGATCTTAGCCCAAATATCACTTCCTTAAAATGGTTTCTTGATATCCCCCCAAATCTCTCAGTTTCTCCCATCATTCACCCTCTCAATTCCTGAATCTACTTCCTTTTTGACACTTTTGAACATAATTGATTAATTATGTATCTCATTTACACATACCTCCCCACTAAACACACATTCCCCGAAAAAGGAGATTTATCTATTTTATGCACTGATCTGTTTTTAGTGTCTAGCACATGGAAGGCATAGAGTTAGCATCATTAAATTAAAGAGCTACAAAATTACTGCAATGATAAAGTTACAGTCTTTATAATATTATATCTGTTTACAATGCACCTTTAAGCAGTATTTTTCATATTTTTAAAAATTACCATTCAGTAAGAAACACATTGTGCTTCCTGATCTGGTACAAAAGCACAAAATTAAACGATAAAACAAAAAAAAAATGTTGCTCTAGATAGTTCTCACAATCAGCAGGTGCAGTTTATTCTAAAATTTTATAATTGATTCTGTTTGAGTTTTTAAAAGCGCTAGTCATGACCCTCTAAGTGGATTCCATGACCTACTTATGAATTGTTACCTACAGTTTGAAAAACCCTACCCTAGGGCACTTTGTAATCATAAGACACAATAGAACACTGAATGAGTTTAAACTGTCTTTGCTATCTGTATATATTTCACAGAATATAAACAAAATATTCTTTCTAGATACAGCACAAACACTTGGTAAGGGCTCCAGAATTTCTTAAATTAGCATTCAGTTGGTATTGCCCACTGTGGTATTTACAAACAGAGGGTGCTGGGGAAAATATGGCCTGTATGGCAAAGTTCACTGTGTCCTAAGAGAATAATTCACTTGCAGTGAGTATAATTTATCTGATATTCTGACTGTACATTATAATTAGATGTGGATTCCTTGCCCAGTTTTGCTTTACATCAGACTAACATATGCTGTGGTGCAGATGGAAGTCCCAGGTTATTTAGCATCAGGGGCCCCAGGGTCTTGTGATTCCAAATTAAACTTGGGTGTGCATATAAACCATGCAAATTAGGCTATGGCCACATGCTCAGCACTGCCAAAAAGAAATCAGGTAACAAGTCTAGAATGCATTGAGGGCTGCCTTTTCTTGCTGAGAAAGATTTATTAGGTTTGGAAATTGAGAGGTGTTGAGAGTAAATATTGAACTCTAATTGCCATGAGCAGATGCTTGTGTTTCTTTGGCCACCAGGATAGGCTGGGATGGTGAGAAATGTTGCTCCAATGCACCTTTGTGTCAGTAGAGCATGGGTAAACTTAATATACTGCCTAGAACTTTTTAGTACTCAATATCTGAAAAATATTCTCACATGTGAATAACTAAAGTTGTGTTCTTCTGTGGATGAGTCTGCATCCATGGAAAGAAGTTTCTATGTTCTTTCCTCTCTTTCTTCAGTGATAGTTACCTAATATCTGTCTGTCTGGAAGTAATCTCAAGTCTGGAATTATTTGAAAGAGCCCATGCTTTCATAGGTGAGGGCTGGTGGCAGTCATCAGCAATGGTCCAGCACAAAGAATGATAGAGCACTCTGCTAGGTGGTATACTAGCTTCCCACTCCTCTACCCGAAGGTGCCATGCCTTAAAATTTTAATAATACATTGTGAATTAAAGATTACATTTTGACTAGGAACAAATGGAGCTTATCCCAGATATGCAAGGCTGGTTCAACATTTAAAAGTGAATTCATGTAATACATCACTTCAACGAGCCTAAGAAGAAAAGTCATACATTAACAGATGTATGCATTTATAGGTGCAGAAAAGTCTGCATTGATAGATGCAGAAAAATCATTTGAAAAATTTCAATACCTATTCATGATAAAAGTTCTTCATAAACCCGGAGCTGAGGTGACCTTAATCACCTCAATTAAAAATGTCTACAGCTTGGCACAGTGGCACACGCCTGTAATCCCAGCAGTTCGGGAGGCTGATGCAAGAGGATTAAAAGTTCAAAGCCAGCCTCAGCAACTTAGTGAGGCCCTAACAAACTCAGTGACACCCTGGCTCTGAATAAAATATAAAAAGTGCTGGAGATGTGGCTCAATGGTTAAGTACCCCTGAGTTCAATCCCTGGTACAAAAAAAAAATGTCTTAAGAAAACATGGGGGTCCTCTCTAACTACTAGTTTGCAACATCATATTGGAAGTCCTAGCTAATACAAAAAGAAAAGGGAGTTTAAATGATACTGACTGGGAAAGGAAGAAATAAAAGTATTTGTTTACAGATGACATGATTATCCGTATAGAAAATCACAAAGAATCAAGAAAAAACTGCAACTTATAAGTGATTATATTAACAGTATAATCACTTAGAAGTGATTATATTGTTTTTTGTATACTAGAAAACAAGTGAAATTTCAACTTAAATACACAATATTATTTATGTTAGCATACAATAAAATGAAATACTTTTCTATAAACTTAAAAAAATAAGATCTATAAGAAAAAGACTATAAACTCTAAGGAATGAAATAAAAAACTAACTAAATAAAGAGATATACTATGTTCATGGACTGAAAAACTCAGTTCTTCACCACTTGATCTAGAGAGTCAATGCAATTCCAATAAAAATCTTATCAAATATTTTTGTGGGTATAAAACTGATTCTAAAGTTTATATAGAAAGGCAAAAGACCCAGAACAGTCAACTTAATATTGAAAGAGAATAACAAATTTGAATTGATGTTATCTGACTTCAAGATTTACTCTAAAGCTATGGTAATCAAGACAGTGTGGTACTGGGAAAAATTATGTAATGAAATAGGATAGATATCCAGCAATAGACTTGCATAAATTCACAAATTTGGTCAATTCATCTTCAAAAAGAATGTAAAAGTAATACAAGTGACAAATGATAAAATATAGGAGAAAATAGAGATGACACTGGATTTGGCAATGGCTCATTAACTATGACATCAAAACCATGAGCATGAAGTAAATAACTGAAGAGCAGATTTAATTAAAATTAAAATTTTGGGCTCTGCAAAAGACAATGTCAAATGAAGAAAATGATAATCCACAGACTAGGAGAAAATATTCACAAAGTTATACATGGTACAGGTCTGTTATCAAAAAATATATAAAGAATATTTCATACTCAGCAATAAGAAGACTAAGAATCTAATAATAAATGGACCAAATACTTTAATAGACACCTTACCAAAGGATATATAAAACTGAAAAAATTAACATGTAAAATAAATATAAATAAGTATGCTCCAAATATGCTATGACATAGGGATTTGTTAAAAAACTAAACATAGTATTTAGTTAGCTTTCATCACCATGACCAAAATATATGACAGGAACAATTTAGAGAAGGAAAAGTTTATTTTGGTTCATGGTTTCAGAAACTTAGAACATGGTGGCCCCACATGATTGCTCTGGGTCCTAGGTGAGGTGAAGCATCATGGATGAAGGACATGGTAGAGAGAAGCTGTTCAACTCATGGTGTGATCAGTAAGCAGAAAGAGAAAGGGAAGAGGCCACAGAGAAGATAAACCCTACCAGTGCAACCACAAGTGACCTACTTCCTCCTGCCTATAGTCACCACCCTGTCAATCCATTCAGAGTAGGATGGAGTGGTTAGATTACAGCTTTCCCAATCAAATTAACATTTCTGCATTAACACAGAAACACAGAAACTTTGACACCTCTTATCCACATCATCATACTTTCACCTTACAACTCAGAAATCACACTCCTTGATATTTCTCCAAAGAATTTGAAATTTTATGTCCACATGAAAACCTACATATACACAGATGGTTATAGCATTTGGATTAATAACTGCCAAGACTTGGAAGCCACCAAGTTTTTTTCAATAGTTGAATGGATAAGTAAAGCTTAGGAAATCTAGACAATTAAATATTATTCAGCACTAAAAAATGGACTATTAAGCCATGAAAAGACATAGAGAAAACTTACTAAGTGAAAGGAACCAATCTGAAAAGGCTAACTTCATATGCTTCCAACCATATGGCATTCTGGAAAAATCAAAAATAAGGAGATGGCAAGCAAAAAATCAGTGTTGCCATGGTGTAGGAAGAAGGAATGATGTTTAAGGCAGTGAAAGTATTCCATGTGGTTCTACAGTGGTGGGTACATGCCATCATGTGTTTGTCCAAAACCATAGAATGTGCAACACAGAGAATAAAAACTAATGTAAACTATAGACTTTGAGAGATAATGATATGTTAACACAGATTCATTCTGATGGGGAGTAATTTATAATGATACAGACTCTGCTGGTGGTGGAGGTAGGAATATGTGATTATCTCTTTGTAAGTTCCTCTCAATGTTGCTGTGAACCTAAAATTGCTCTAAAAATATATTTTAAAAATTTAAAATTTATATGGAAACTTTGTATAGCCAAGTGCAGCCATCATAAGTGAAGCTCAATAAATTTTTACCAAGTGAACACACTTACGCAAATAGCATTCATGTAAAGAAATGAACATTTTTACTTATGCCAGAAGCACAGCCCATGCCTTCTCCAAGTCATACTTCTTTCTCAATGTTACATATTATTGACTATCTAATATAATAACTGACTTTAGTCTTTTTTGAAATTTTATATTAATGAACTCCTGTAGAATGTATATTTGCATATCAGGCTTCAGTCATTCTACTTTATGAAATGCATCTGTATGATTGACTGCCATTGTAGTGGCTTCATTTTTAAAGCTGTATACCATTCTGTAACGAGAACATAACACAATTTTTATATCTGTTCTACTGATGATGGACATTTTAGCTGTTTCTAGTGTGTGGCAATTATAAATAATTGATCATTCTATGAATATCCATACAAGTCATCTGAATTTGTGGTATACATTTCTGCTGTTATACTTTCAAGGGCACTTGGGGGAACCTAAGATGTGTAGATGTTCAAACTAAGATGAAACCTGTAAGTGGTTCTCCAAAGTGGATGTACCAACTTAGATTCCCACCAGTAGGGTTTTCAAGTCCCAATTCCTCTATACTTTCATATTGTCAGTATTTTAAATTTTAGCTACATTGGTGGGGATTTTATCTTTGGAATTACAGATGACTTTTACTCTATTTTACCACATAAATTCTATCAGTTTACATAGTCACAAGCAAATCACATTTCCTCTTCTATTCTCATTTTCCTCTTCTGCATCATAGCAATAAAAATAGTTACCTCCAATGGGGCACAGTTTCACACACCTGTAATCCCAGTGATTTGGGGAGGCTAAGGCAGGAGGATTGTGAGTTCAAAGCCAGCCTCAGCAACTTAGGGAGGCCCTAAGCACCTTAGTGAGACACTGTCTATAAATAAAATATAAAAAAGGGCTGGGATATGGTTCAGTGGTTAAGCACCTTTGAGTTCATTCCCGATACTAAAAATAATAATAATAACTCCTAGGAGCATTGCAAATGATAAATGAAATGATATATGTGAAATAATGGTTACTATTTATTAAGCATCTATCAAATCCTACTTTGTTAATTATTCACCTTACAATGGGAAGCACAACTCACAGTACTTATGAGCAGGACAAATAATAGCTGTATCCTCCCTCATTGAACATGTAAACATCTTCCATTCTGGAGAGTAAGGACTGCAGGTTAATCTTGCCATTATCCCCAGAAGACTAGACTGCTGTATCTTTTCAAACAAAGAGGCAGAGTCTGGTGTTTATGGTCATTCAAAAAATGTATCAGAGCATCACCGGGGCAGATGGGGTTTGGTTACTTCTGGCTGTTGTTGCAGGGCTCAGATTCACCACATCATATCACAGTGTCATGAAAGAAATGTCTGGGAGACCAAGGAACCAGCATGTGAAGACACGTACTTTTATTTTTCACCAAATTAAGAACAAGCAGCGAGTGTTTGGGGGCATCAATCACGCTTTCCAAATGCGTTTGTTATAGTGTCTGTGTATGAATGTACTCATTTGTCAAAACTTCACCACATCTTCTTCGGCAAAGAGGTGTCATGTTGCCTTAAAAAATTGAAAAGTAAAGTTGTTTATGGTCTGTCTTCCTGCTCAATTTATGGAAGCTAAAGCCCCCCTCAGTTTTAGAAGAATGAGCTCATGATTTTCAGAAGACATAGAGAAATCTCCAGGTTAGCCGATCTCGTTCAATAATTGGTAAACATCCAAAAGCGCTCCAAACCCCAGGACTTTGTCTGCACAATAGGAAGATAAACACTTAAGCAGGAAATCAAACATCATGGGCACTGTGGTTGCAAGTTGAAAGCGAGCCACTCGCTTTCCTTCTGTTACTACTGTGGTGTCGGGAAGGGAGGAGAAGGTGATTTTTAGGGGCTTTCTTGCTGGCTGTTAGGAACCCACTCCCATTTGAGTTCACCAACCTAAACCTCTTGGCTCTTACCGAACCGTGTTCTCACTTGTCTTGAAGTTTAACAAATAATTATAGTGTCCCCCCAGTACGAAACTGTTTAGAAATCATGGAAGACTGGTTCTTAAGTTAATAAACCTAAAACACATTTTTCCAACACAGTTCCTTTAATTTTTAAAGGCTTATATAATTTAAGGGAATTTAAATCCATGTGTTTTTTATTCACTTGCACTGACATCATCAAAATAGCCTTTTAAACAGCTGGTTGAGCCTTTTTTAATAAAGTTCTCTTATGACCTGTTTCTTTTTGAAAACAGATTTTTTTTTTGCCAAAGGCAAATGAACTTAAATGCCGAAATATTTGGATTTAGATCAAAATTTCAGACCTATAAATTTAGAGCTTGAAATTTCTGCAAATGTGCTCCTGATTCTACACTGAAATTATTGACAAATAAGGAAAAAGTATCATTTTAAGTTCATGGTCAAACCTGATATCAGACAACTAAAGAAATATCTATATTTGCTGCTTAATTTTGTGCCAAATCTGAAACAAATCAATGTTCAATGTGCATTGGATTATTACAGAAATATGATCCACTGCCAAGTAGTTAACTTTTCCACCATCTCTGGTTATTGTGAGTAATCCACATGCCATGCTCTCCAGAGGTTTGAGACCCAGCACACGAGGGCTGCCTGTAGTTTGTAAGATGTGATTGTTTTAACAGTGATTTTGGAGAAAGTTCTACATTCTAGAGCTCATTACACACACACACACACACACACACACACACACGCATATAGAATATGCATGTATGTAGGATGTCTATCCTTCAGAAGTTTATACTTTCAATGAGAATATTTCCTCTGAAGGTACGCTTAAAGATTTAACAAAGTGAAATTATAATGCAGACACAAAAGATGTGAGAATTTCAGACTTTAAATATGCTACAGTTGAAACAAAACTCTTAATGCTTTTTGGTATTAACAATCGCAACTGTTTTTCTCCTTGTCAAAATGTATACAGCTAAGCAGTAATCAGAGAGATATATGGCTGAGAAGAGCTGAATTTTATGGGAATCTATGAAGCAAATAAGGTATTTTGAATTCCTGTAGTCCTCCAGCAGAACACAAAAATGAATGCTCCATTTGAAAAACAAATTTGTCTGCCATCAAGAAATTCCACAAATGGTAATTCCCCTGAAATAGAAAAATTAAAAGATAAGAAAGAGGGAAGAAAAAAGAGATGAGATATTTGATTGTATTTTACTGTTGAGATTTTAAAAGGGGAAGAGAACATGACAAAAGAACATTTATGAGTTTATCACTATCTCTTCTTCAAGAAATTTAATAAGCCAAATTTTAAGACAAAATTCATATTTACAAAAGAGGTGATACTCTTTTCTGTATGTTACTCTGGTCCAAGTTTTGTGATAGATGTTTAACTTTTAAATCTTGTCAAGGAGGTTAGACCGAAGACCATTGTTCCCAGTTGATAGATATTAGAACCTTGGTATGGAAGAATGAATGGATTTCATTATGAATATAAAATCACAGAATTTTTAGTGATTCACTGCAGGGTCTATTTAAATGTGAATTTTCATTGTGCATTGAATAACTGGATGGAGGTTGGAGATGAAGTATAGAAATAAGGCAGGAAAAAAAATCTAAAGGAGACATTACCCATTGAAGATCAAACAGAAATTAAATAGTTGCCAGTGACAAATAGGGTTTGATTTAAAGACATTTGATTTATAGCTTTCAAATAACTCTTTGATTGCATAACATGAATTACATCTCTATTTGCATTGTTAAGCAATAGAAGTTTTCAGAAGGGTTTTATACATTGACTTTTCAGCATAATCCAGAGAATGCTATTTAATATTGGCAGTAAAATCGCTAGATTCTATGATTTAGCTATGTGACCTTGGCAAGTTAACAAACTTTCTATACTGCAGTTTCCTCATTTATAAAACGACTATGATGATATGTAGACATATTGTGCAAGTACTGAAATACATGAAAGTATTTTGAATTCCTTATAAGCTACATGGCTATTGTGTGTTCTAATTATAATTATACATAGAAGTCACCCTCTTCTTCTCTTTCTCTCTTCCCTCCTCCTTCTCCCTCCCCATTTCCTTCTCTTTTTTCCTCCTCCCAAACATACGGTCTCTTTATAGAAGCTTAGGTTGTCAAAATAGAGAAAGGCCACAGAGATCATGCATTTCTATTAAAAGAGAAAAATGGAATTACAAAGACATGAAATGATCTATTCAAGGCCACAAAGTTACAAAGCTAGTTAATGGTATATGTTCCAAGTCACTGGCACTCTTATTCCTTACTTCCTAGAAAGACCTAGCAGAGTGATTAAGATTATAAGATTTGGTGACAAACTGAGGTTTGACCTCAGCCAACTTCCTGCATATGTAAAATGGTGTTAAAAACAATATCTACTGCCTGGTATTAGAGGGAGGTAGTAAGCACAGCAAGGGTGTGGATTTTTATTATTTTTTCTCTGCATTTTGTAGTTCCTCTTGAGATGCCTTAGGCTGTACCCGCTTCCATTTCTCTGAGACAGACCCAGGAGTCATGTGTTGTTTCCTCAATGGCTCAGGTGGGTCTGCTATAGAGTACAAATAGCTAACTTAAGTGTTAGCAACAGAACACTGGAGATAGGTAGTAGCACTTCAGATAAGTAGTAGATAATTTCAAGATGAGGAAACTGAGGCATAGACAAGTAACTCGTTCAAGGGTATGTGGCGAGTAAGTGGCTCCAGAGTCTGTGTTTTGTTGCTGTTCATCACTGTGATTGGCTACAAACAAAGCAGTGGTGCTCATTCAGCCTCATCAGGTCAAGGTGAACAGGGCTGGGAAGTCAGGAAATGTGATGCCTTCTCCCTTCACTAGGAACTTCTCAGGAGAAATGCCGTCTGGAGAATTATGTGATGTAACTCCTCATCTGCACAGGAAATGGGATCCACAGTGGTACCATAGTAGAATCACAGATACCCTGGAGACCCATGCCAAATGTCCCAAGAGTGACAACAAATGGGATGCCACATCCAAGTCCCCATGGACGCTTGTTTAAGCCCAACCTACTTGGGGCACTCTCTCTGCTGGAGGCAATCCTGGCAATCAAGCATCCCAGACGCTGTAGCTCAAGGTTAAAATGGTTGAATTCTAGGGGAAAATGTGCCCATGGATACCCTCATTCTAGGAAGCTGTACACATCCTTCATTTCTGGGAGCATTAGATTCATGAGCACGTTGGTGTTAAAAAGCTCATTTAAAAACAGAGACGGATGTTTAATTATTGTTTGATTTGGGGTTACAGCCTTTCATTTTTCAAACATCTTAAGAGCAGAGAATGAAAATTGTTACCTAAGAAACTATTGAAATTCTCTTAACTCTTCTGGGTATGTATTATGTATTCCGAGAGTTCTCTGCCAGGGATATAAGTCAGAAACTCTCCCGCTGGTTTTGATTACAGCTGCAAAGTCACAGATTTGAACAGCTCTAGACAATCATTCTTCTGAACCTGCACATAAATATAAAACATTTTCTTTATCCTTATCACATAAACCTTCCACGAGGTTTGCTTCAATGTAAATTCCAGTCTTCTTCCAATTTCCTCCATTATCATGTTAACAATTAGCAAACCACATTTTTTCCTGCAACAAAGGTACCACATTTGCATATTCAAAGGTCATTGTACAGGTCCAAATTATTTAATATCAAAGCAATGATAATTTAACAATCTCTTTCCCTGGGTTGAGATAGAATATAAAATTACCTCTGGCTTTTTAATTTTGCACATTTACAGACATATGATAAAAATATGAGATTTGAGATAATGACATACATCGAGCCATCAGTTAAGCTATGGTAAACTTTCTTCATATCTAGCTTCAGGTCTTTGTATTGTCACTTTATTATTTAAAATGGAGCCGTCGCATTTCGGTAAGCGATATCAGGAACATAATTTGCTAAGACGCCTCTTTATTTGAGTTGCTGTCAGGACTGGCAATGAGAAATGACACAATCCCTCAGTTGTAAGTGACAGGCGCCACTATATTAGTCCAGCGCTTGTGTATTTCTCTGCTGTTTTTTGAAAAATTGCATTTCCTTTGTGTAAGCAGAACAAAAAAGAAATAGAAATCGGTTCCATGTGAATTCTGTGGTCCTCTATATTAAACTGTAATTGTTTCCTGGTAAAAAACCAAGCCTGCAGGATTTCCTGAAAAATAATTTACAAGGATGGGTACTGGGTCCAGCTTGCTTTTTCTTTTTTCTTTTTTTTTCCCCCTTGTGCTTCTGTGATTGATGACACTGCAAGGAGCTGATAGATTTGCTGCTGCTGCATCTCCAGAAAGTTCTTTTCCTTTAAACAAACTGCAACCCTTAAAAAAAAAAAAAATCTTACATGGCATTCTCTTTCCTGGCTTCTTGGTTAGTAGTTGCTTTTCAACTCTGGCACAGCTCTGAGGGGATCCAGTTAATGGACTCAGCTGCATCAATACCACCATGAAGGCAGCTTGAATGAATTATTTAAGGTAATAGCCAGGCAGAAATTTGTAATTTGATCAGGCTAGCTCAATAGTGAGCTCTTTAGAAGTAATATGGAAAGAATGCTGGCTTCGGGGTACCACACACCTGAGTTCAAGTCTTTCCTCTCCCCTTGCATAATGTGTACGTGACTCTTCAGCTTTATGAATCCTAATTTCTTCTTCTGCGAAATTTGGGACCAAAGGAGTTGAATTTTCACAAGAGGAAGAAACAAGATAGTGTGAGAACTGAGCGAATGGCTGGAAATGTCTCTATGTTAGAGACACTTGTACGATTAATAGAGCCCTAAACATTAAATCAGATCCTCAAGCCCCAATCTTTGAGGAACCTGGTTTTATTTTAATAACAGGTTCTGAAGAATCAAAAGCTAACTATCATTAGTTGTTACTGTGTGTCAGCCAATGTGATAGGCACAGAACATACATTAAGTAATTTATTCCTACAAAAACCTTCTTGGGGTGTTGAAAGTGACAGGTGCCACTATGTTAGTCAAGCTCTTGTGTATTTCGGTGCTTTTGGAAACACTATATCTTATTGGTTTTGTCATTCTTCTCTTTTACAATCAAAATTATGTCTAAGGATTACTGAATGCATGATATATGCCATGTACCAAGCTAAGTGTTTTACATACAAAATTTCATGTAATCCTTAAAATAATTCTTTAAGAGGATCTCGTTGTTATGCCTACTCAGGAAACTGAGGCTTAGTCTCAGTTATATGGTTAGTCAATGAGACCCATTATACCACATACCCTCAAAAGTATTAGCCCTATCTTTTATTCTGTACCTTTTCAAAAGTTCTTTTCACTTTTTATTCATGCATTATAATTATACATACAGATGGAATTTGTTGTTACATATTCATACATGTTCACAGTACACAATATAACAATATAATTTGACCAATATCACTCCTTTTGATCTCCTGGATTCTTCTCACTTCTTCAAGTCTTGGATACATCTTAATCAGGCTTTATTTATAAAAATGTACAATGGGGGGGGGCAATAAAATGCAGTGTGATTTATCCTGGAATCCTCCCATCTTCTTGCACATCCCCCATTTCACTGTGACCCTGAACACTCTGTAGAATTATGCAAAAATCCTAAGGCCCAGGAGTGCCCTCTCTTCTATTCTTTGGTATGTAGTCAAGGCTCAGCAGCACAAAAGGCAGAAAGATCCAGACATACCACATCATATGAATGAAGTCAGAATAATGACATGAGCATTTTAATAAACTCCACCTGTAATAGCTTGACTGTACATTCAGCATGGATCGTCATAAGTTGCATGAAGGAAATTGTGCCTTGGTGCTTTAGAAGGCAATACTAATAGTTCCACAATGGCTCTTCTATTCATTCCCAATATTTGAGTCACAATCACAAATAACAGAGCTTGCTCTGGCCCTGTTGCATCATGAGAGGAAAAGTCATCCTTCAAAGCTGCTCTTCTGGGGAGGACAGATCAGTGAAATGGATGGCTGACAACTTCTCTATCAGAAGCATAGCAGTGCATTAAATGAGAATTCAGGAGACTTCAAAGACCTTTCAAAGATCAGATGAAGTAAACATTTATACCCTGAAGTCCAGTTTTCAAAAGTATTTAGTAACCAAGGACTTTTGTTTCTGCTACATGTAAGGAATCTTTTTCATCTCCAACTGTCAGATGGCTTCTTAATGAACATTAAGCTTTGTCACAGGATAAGAATTTTGTTTCTGATGAGGTAATTACTTGTATTAGCTCTTTCATCATTGTCCTGAAAATTACATGATGTAATTTATGCCAACCATAAAGTATGTGCCAGGTGCAAAATGGGACCATGCCTGTCACACAGTGAGTGCTTAGACGGAGTTGGTTATTGGGGTTGCCATCATTATTGGCATACTGTCACCTTTACTTTCTAGACATTCTCCAACAACTCATGCCAATTCTACCTATTCATCTACTGTTTTGAAGTCCAGGTAGAAAGAGGAAAATACTAGGAAGAGATTAAGAGATCCTTAGAAATAGAGAGGACAAAGTCTCGCTTCAAGATCCTTTGACCCTCTCTAACCTTCTCAACTCAATTATTTACAAGGATGCTTGTGAGCTCAGGCAGAACATTGTACCTTAATGTACTTGCCTATAAAATGGGAAGATGGTGATACAATTGCATTGACCTCCCCTGGAGGCTCCCTCAGCGATGTTTCATGACCTGTCAGATAACAGAATACAAAGGCACTGCTCAGGATCCAAGGACCTAGATTTCTGCTGAATCCCCGAAGGGAAGTGGGAGGCATTGTGTCTATATATAAAATGTCATACTTGCTACATTTAGTTCTTTGCCAGAAGTTTTTGTTTTTTGTTAATATTCCTTTAGTTGTCAATGGACCTTTCTCTTTATGTGTGGTGCTGAGAATTGAACCCAGTGCCTCATACATGCTAGGCAAGTGCTCTGCCACTGAGCCACAACCCCAGCCCTGCCAGAATTTTTTAATTCATGATGATAAAGCAACATGCAATATGTTCACCTTAACTTCCCAACATGAGATGATGTAAAGTACACAATGCAGGTACCACACATACACACACACACACACAGTGCTGAAAATATATTTGTTCATGTTGCAACCTTATTGTTGATTTGTAAAAGGCCTTCATTGTTTATTTTAGCACTATATTAAACTACAAAATTCTCCACCTTCATTATGCAACCTAGAACATTAGAAATTACTAACATTCTTCATTAGTGTTACCCCATACTTCTATTCCTCTTGAAAATAAACAAATTTCAAAGTCCATTAGCAGTTTGCCTATCCTTTATATGATTAATTATATCATGCCTAAAAATGTAATCTTGTATTGTAATGCAGCATGTACTATTATGGGATTAAAAATCTTTAGGTAAAATGGTTGCTAAAATGGATGCATTTTATTTATTGTAGCTGTGTTTCATTTTTGATGCCTGTATTGTATTCCATTACATACATGAACCATAATTTATCCATTCCTCTATCAAGCAGCATGAGGATTATTTCCACATGTTGCAGTCTGGCTTGCCTGAAATGTACGTGTTTATTAAGCTATAATGATGCCATGAATAACTCGTGATTTTCTTTAAACACTTCTACCAGCCAGACATATTGCAATGCCACTGACCAAAGGAGAATAGGGAAGGAATTCATTTCAGTGGGTTCTTCTGTTTGTGTGGAGGGGCAACTTACTTCAGTGAAGACTTCTGTTAACTGCAATGGATATATTTCTTAAGGATTTTGTTTATCATCCCCTGATCTGGCAATTTTAAATAAATAATAATAGCTTCACCACTGTGCTCCAGGTTTTTTTTTCCTCTATGAAAATAACCAAGCTGACCTGAAAAAATCTGTTAGATTTCCTCTCACTCCCTAAGATTCTAAGGACCTGAAGGAAGAGAAGGATCAATCAATAGTGGAAAAACCTAACATTTATTGTGCAATTATAAAGTACACGATACCCTGTACTTGACCTATAGTATTTTACTTAATACTCACAGGAATCTGATAGGTAGGTATTGTTGTTATTTTCACTTTGGAGATACAGCGACTGAGGAATAGATGAATGGAAAAACAAAGCTATACACACTTAAGGGTTTGTATGAGTCATGAATGAGGTCATGAGTCATAGAATGAGGACGGGAATGCACACAGCCTGAAACCGAAACCCACCTCCTTGGCCAATGCACTGGAGATTCTTCAAAGCTGTCTTAGCCATCTTCCAATTTCCCCCCAATTCTAAGTGTGATCATTGTTAAATTCCAACACACACTGTCACCTCTGACTCAAAAGACCTTCCTCCCACAGACCAAAGAATGAAATTGACATCTTTCTTGGAATAGTGCTTTTCTCTTTAGTATCTGTTAACGTGCATTTTTCGGTTTGTTACCATGAACCATTCATAAGTGAGCACAGCAGAAGGAAAGTCACTCAGACTGGAGATGTTGTGATGAATTCTGATGAAGTCCTGTCATGTGACCGTCTTTCCAAATGTCCTATGATGGTATTTTCTTACAATGTTTTATATACTTACTTTTTTGACATTCCCCATGGTATGACTATAGCACTATGGAAAATTTAATTCAGAATATAGAAATTAATTAGGGCAATATTTGAATATTTTTGCCAACATGTAAAGTTGCAGCATTTTCAGAGTGTTAAATATTACCAGTATGTGAAAGCTTCAACTCATTAAGAAGCTGAAAGAATACAGTGTTGCCAACTTTATAATCAGTCAGTCAGTGAACATTCATCATAGGTTGTGTGCAGAATACTGAATCAGGCAGTTGCAGCATGATAAAAGACGTAGAAGACTTTCTGCATCAAATGATTTTACAATTTAATTGAGGACATTATCTAAACTTAAGAGCAGCTTATTAAATATCAAATATACATTTAAATGGTACAAATTGAATTGGTATATACTTAAGGAACACAGAGTAAAAGAGTTTTTACCAATTAATCAGAGACAAGCTCCAAAGGAAATGACACTAGCAGTAAAACCATACTTTTGTTAAACACCTACTATGTAGAATGTCCCTGAGCTTAGCATTGTGCGTTTCCTTTAATCTTCACAATGATTCTTTAAAAATCTTATTTTTGCCCCATTTTTGAAATTTTTTATTTGTTCTTTTTAGTTATACATGACAGTAGAATATATTTTGACATATTATATATACATGGAGTATAACTTCCCATTCTTGTGGTTGTACATGATGTGGAGTTATACTACTTTTTCACATATGAACATAGGACATTTTGTCTAATTCTTTCTCTTATCTTTCCCATTCCTATCCCCCTTCCTTTCCTCCCACTGCCCCCTGTCCAATCTGGTGAAATTTTCCTCCCCCCCGCCCACCACCCCTACCTATTATGAACCAGCATCCACATATCAGAGAGAACATTGAGCCTTTGGTTTATGGGGACTGGCTTACTTCACTTAGCATGATAATCTCCATTTCCATCCATCTATAGACAAATTATTTTTACAGCATTTTAAAGGTAAGAAAATCAAGAACTAGAAAGGTAACACAGTATTTCAACCATCATCTAGCTAATGACAGACAGGGTTAGGATATAAGCTCCAATTGGTCAACAGCAAAGCTGATGGGGCTAGCCATCAGCCCCTAAATGCTTTAAGAAACAGCAAGAAAATGGATGTTGGCTTTGGAAGAAAGGATGCATTCCCAGAGAACAGAGCATAATCATGAAGAGTGATCATGTGGAAGAATAGAAATAGATCAGACATGCATTTTTTTGTTTGAACTAATTTTTCGCTTACAGGCAAGTTGTAAAGATAGTATTGAGTTCACTTATACTTCTCATCTCCCTTCCCTTAATGTTAACATCTCAGGAAACCATACTAACTAAATTTCAGATCTTATGCAAAATTCCAATTTTCTCACCAATGCTGTTGTTCTGTTCCCACACTCTATCCAGAATCACTGTATTTAGCTGCTGTTTCTTAGTCTTCATTGGCTCATTGTACTTCCTCAGTCTTTTTTAATTTTTTGTGACTTTGACACTTTTGAAGAATATTGATCAATTACTTTGTAGAATGCCTCTGAATTTGCATTTTGCAATATTTTCCTATGATTGGAACAAGATTATGCATTTCTGGAAAGAAGACCACAAAAATCATGAGCATGTCCTTTTCATTGTATCATAACTCAGTGCTCATGGTGTTATGTCTTATGACAGGCATCTTCCAGTTTTCTCCATTGAAAATTAACTCTTTTACTTTGTGGTTAATAGGTAATTGAGGGGAGATATTTTGAGACTCTGAAAACTCTGTTTCTCTTAAAATAATTGCCCTCTGATTTGAACATCCATTGCTGGTTTTTTCTGCAACATTTATTACTGCAGTATTTGCCTGATGGTGTTTCTTTTTTTCTACATTTATTAATTGAAATTCTATGAGAAGGAGCAGTCTCTTCTCCTGCATTAATTTATTTGATTATTTATGTATGTAAGCAATTATCATGGACATCTCTCCATTGTTTAAATTCAATGATGTTCTTACTTATTCTGTTGCTGAATTTGGCCCAGGTTTGGCCATTGGGAGCTCCTTCAGGTTGGATGAAAGACTGTTGTTCTTTTGACAGTTTGCCCAGTTTACAGCATTTCCTTGCTTTCTGGTACCACAAGATATTCTAGGTTTATTTTGTATTTTTATTTCCCAAGCCTATAATCAAGCACTTCTCCAAGAATATTAGATTACTTCTGTTGAAGACTAAATCTTGACTAGAAATCAAGATTTGAAGGTTGGGTATGTTCAGATCAGCGTTTCATTGCCATTATCAGATCTCTCTTTTCATGAATGAGAACAAGTCTTGATGGGATGGGAGTGAAGAGTGGGAAGGCTGTAAGAGAACTTCACTCACCAGTCTAAGGAGTTGGGATTTGATGTCATTGGTATAAGAGTGAAGTTTTATAAAGCTATGCAGCCAAGTGAGTGACGGAAATGTGTTATAGGAAGATGATTCTCATGGAGAAATATGAATATTCCTAAGAACATACTTCTGAAAATATGTGCAAAAACATATATTAATATACAGGATCTTACCCAGGAATGAGTATATTGAGAATCATATGAAAATATATTATGTAAATATGAGGAAGAAAGAATAAATCATATATATGATATACTGTGATTTGTATGGTAATTTAACATTAAAAATTGAAAATACAAGTAGAAATACACTTTAAAATTTATATTGGTGTGCCTGAATTTAAGACAAGTTAGGATTAGATTTAGAGGGAGATAAAAAGTAATATCAAACTTTGTGCTGACTTAGGGTTAGGGTTAGAGAATAAACATGGATATGGGGAAAT